>CAUYON010097144.1:0-21007 GCA_963573935.1 Arctocebus calabarensis
TGCCTCCCAAGTAGCTGGGACTACAGGTGCCCGCCACAACGCCCGGCCATTTTTTGGTTGCAACCGTCATTGTTGTTTGGCGGGTCCTGGGGCTGGATTCGAACCCGCCAGCTCAGGTGTACGTGGCTGGCGCCTTAGCCCACTGAGCCACAGGCGCCAAGCCAAGACCCTGTCTCTTAAAAAAAAAAAAAAAAGAGCAAGACCCTGTCTCTTAAAAAAAAAAATTATCTGGATGTTGTGGCAGGCTCTTGTAGTCCCAGCTACTTGGGAGACTGAGGTAAGAGGTTCGCTTGAGCCTAAGAGTTTGAGGCTGCTGTGAGCTATGATGCCATGGTATTCTATCTGGGGCAAGAAATTAAGACTCTGTCTCAAAAAAATAAAGATAAAAAAATAAAATGTAGCTTCTCTATAACTCTTTTGCATTAAGAGGCTATCCAAAAGTTGACTTTTGCTATTAAGAAATTTCTCCCCATGATAGCTGCTATTTTTTAGTAGTGCATGCAATAATTTTCTTTTATTGTGGAAAATTCCAAACTTACACAAAAGCAAAATAAATTCTATACTTACATCCCTTCCCTTCCCCATGTACCTGTCATGGTTTCAACACTTCCCAGCTCATGCCTAGTTTTGTTTTATGCATGCCCCTGTTTGGTTTCACCCTGCAACCCCATTTCCTCAGCTAACATGCCCAGAAAGAGGTGACCTGCGTGTGGTAGACTCCTGCTGGCCTGCCTTCCACTCCACTCATGAGGTTGGAGGCTTGAGAACACCTCCAGTGTCACATTCTATTATGTTTGATGGGGAAACTCTAGGCTTCCTGGCGGCAGGCAGGACAAAAGGACAGCTGTGCTGGGCTGCCCACAAATTAGGGCATCTTTCGAGGCTGTCCACAAATTCTCAATTAAGTTTTAGGAGAGCTTTAATTACCCCACTAACGGTCCTCACTTGAACAATCGCAGGCTCTCTGGCTAGGAGGAAAAAGAGTGATTGACTGGATTTGCATAACCATTTACCCTAATTAGAATGTCAAAAGTTGGTGGCAAAGAGGCCTAGTTGTGCTGTGACTTAGTATCATTTTAATTTAGTCCAATTTCCCATTAATAACTGTCTTCTTTGCACCTCCTGTCCTCTTTCCTTCAAAATATTTGTAGCAAACCCAAAACTGAAACAATTAGTAACTTGATTACTAAGCTGAACTGAAAAAGTCTTAGGCGGTTTCTTTCCTTCATCTGAACCACGATTTTACTTTCCATCTAAATTTAATATTTGCATGGATATTTAGACTTAGCTCTGGTGATTTAGACAGACCCTTGGTTTTGGAGTTAGAAGCCTATCTTTGCATGTATGTGTGCTTACGTGTGTCTGACAGGGTAGTATCATCTTCAGGTTGTCTTATGAGAGAAGTCACTTTTATTCTTAGGTTTGAACATAAGGATTAGTGTGTAATAATAATGATTGCAAGACATACTCATTAATAGATACTATTATTTTTAAGAATCTATAAAGCTTTCATGACAACTGTTTGGACTAGAAGATTTGAAAGTACAAAGGAGGCTGAGAATAAGCAAAACTCCAGGTCTCAGACATAGAACCCTCCTGACCCATTAGAGGCCGTTTAAAGCACGCATGGGTGACTTCTGGGTCCGGCTGGTGAGCTACTTACCCAGGTCCTAGTTAAATCAGGCATCCTCTGTTTTTCACCCCCGCCCTCATTCCCTTTTAGCAGCAGGAGGCCAGCTATTTAATTAGTTGGGGGTGGGAGCATCTGTAATCCCCTGGGGGTGGCTTCAGCTCCCGGGTTGGAGAAGAGGGTGAATCCAACACTGCCGGGTGTGGCAGGCTTCTCCCCTGCGACATATGGGTAACCCACCAGGCCTTGCTGCCCAGGTTCCAGCAGCAAGCTTTAGTGGAGAGGCCTTCCCTGCTGGGAACACACCCTGCAAAGCCAAGGGCCCGCAGCGTCACTACTAGAGGTCAAGGCAGTTCTTAGACCAAACAGCATCTGGTGCGCTGTGCCAATTGGAAATCAATGGCCCTCCCTGGGTGGGTCTAATTTTATGGTTATTTGCACAAACTTACAGCCCCTAATGGGCAGAGCAGAGCCCAGAGCATCCTCCCAGGATTGTTCCAACGACGTCTGCTGTCTTTGCAGCACATCGATAAGTTGAAGAGTCTGTTTACCAGAGGCTAGTGGTGGAGTGCGGCTGTCATGCTAAGACAGACTAATGGTGACATTAGCCATTATTTGTCCAGTCCTGGAGTGTGACCATCAGTACAATATGGGTAAGCCCTAAACGCCTTACCACACTGTGTGTAGCCTGAGGGAGGTGTGTAGTGTTCCTCTGCACATAGCAAATTAAATCATTATGTTCAATGTGTCAACTCCATGTTAAGTAACCCAGTTTTTCTTTACATAATATTTTAAATAAGATTTTATAGTAGATATGTAAGATTTTTATTCTTTCTTTTTTCTTTCTTTCCCCTTTTTTTTTTTTTTTTGTGACAGAGTCTAACTCTGTTGCCCCAGATAGAGTGCCATGGCATCATAGCTCACAGAAACCTCAAATCTTAGGCTCAAGAGATCCTCTTGTCTCAGCCTCCTAAGTAGCTGAGACTACAATTGTCTCAGCCTCCTGAGTAGCTGAGACTACAGGTGCCCGTCACAATGCTGGGTTAGTTTTTCTATTTTTGGTAGAGATGGGGGGGTCTCACTTTTCCTCAGGCTGGTATCAAACTTCTGAGCTCAGGCAATCCACCCACCTCTGCCTCCCAGAGTGCTGCTAGGTTTACAGGTGTTGAGCCACCAGGACCAACCAAGATTTTCGTTACATAAAATTTTTATAGCAATTCAGAGCTTGTGTTTATAGTCAGAGAAGTCCAGGTTCCACGACTTACCAGCAAAAAGCAATGTCTTAATCTCACTGAGCCGTATTTTCCTCATCTGTGAGGGGATAGTAATAGTACCCATCTCCCTGAGACGCTGAGAGAATGAAATAAGATAACATACTGAAAGGGTTTACTGTGGGGTGGCCATAGAATTTGTGTGCAATTTACTATGTTAAACTATTTTAAATTGCACACAAACTTTGAGCAATTATGTTCAAACATAATTATTGTGTGTGTAATTAATTTGTGTCTATGTAACTATCTATTTATGTCTACGTAGACTTGACTGAGTAGCACTAGTTTTAAAATCTTGCATTGAACTCCATAGTCTGAAAGTTGCATGGGGATTCTTTAACTTACCCATTTCTACTTTGATCTGACTTGTTGACCTTTCTTGTTTTTCATCAAAGAGATGAGGAACCAGCCATCGTGCTATATTTTGATTCACCCTGTGGTGCTTGGGGTATTGGTTTGGAAACACTTCATGCCAATACCTGGGTCTTATCAGAACCAGAACTCAGCTGCCTAGCAGTAGTCATGGCAACAGCTTCTGTCATGTTCACGCAGATAATTCCCAGGAGAGAGATGAGTTGTCAAGATCAAGTGATGACCCATATGGGAGAAAAGTTTTTATGTAGCTGGGGATGGGGTTGCTTTCTTCCGCACCAGTCACTGATGGAGTGTGGGCTGCCTGGCTGTACTTTCCCCAAGCTTTCCTCTCCCCATCAGAGGCAGTTTCCTGCAAAGGGCGTGGAGGATTGGGAGCAAAGAGCCCTGCCTCTGGGTGGGGCTGGGAGAGGAAGGGCCAATTCTACCAGATGCGTAGAGAGCAATCACGGATGGGGGAACTAACGGTGCTATAAGCCAGAACCACAGCTTCAGTAAGATGCTTGATTTTTTTTTTTTCCTCAATCTACAGCTTCAGCCAGTGGCCATCACTGGGGCAGGATGAGTCCTTCTTTCTCCAGTAGATGCAAGTTACATTGGCTTTTGTTTCACAACTCAGTGCCCATGTTGCTGTGTCCTGTCTTGTTTCTTGGACAAAGCTAGAGACACTTGACAAGCGGGCATATGAAAATCTCTCTCCTTAGTATTTGTTTGTTTGTTTTGAGACAGAGTCTCACTTTGTTGCCCTGGGGTAGAGGGCAACGTTTTGTTGTGGGTAGACTGTTGTTGCATCACAGCTCACAGCAACCTCAAATTCCTGCGCTCAAAAGGTCCTCTTGCCTCAGCCTCCCAAGTAGCTGGGACTACAGGCACCCTCCCCAACACCTGGCTGTCTCTCCTTAGTATCTGAAAACCTGACTGGGATAGACAAGCGGGCAGGAACAGAGTTATCTGAAAGAGTGCTCTAGGTCACCTTCATTTATGTCCTGACAGAGAAATGGTTTTTTCAAACGTCATTTGATTTAGTGAGCTACTCCAACAGCTTTCTCATAAATCTCCTTTTTGCTTAAATTAACTAAAAGCTAGTTCTTTTTTTCTTTTCCCTCCCCTCCCCTTCCCCTCCCTTCTCTTTTCTTTCATGAGTCAGAATTTCATTCTGTTGCCCAGGAGACAGTGCTGTGGAATACAGGAACCTCAACCCACTGGATTGGGTCCATCTATCTGTGACGAATCTGAAGATGGGCAGAACTTCAAATTTCTGTGTTCCAGCCATCCTCCTGCCTCAGCCTCCCAGGGAGCTGGGACTACAGATAGGCCTGCACAATGCCTACCTAACTTTTTCTAGTTTTAATAGAGGTAGAGTCTGGGTCTTGTTTAGGCTGGTCTCCAACTCCTGAGCCCAAAGGATCCCCCCGCTTCGGCTTCTCAGAGCACTAGAATTATAGGCATGAGCCACTATGCCTGGTCTTTTTTTTCTTGCTTGCTTCTAAAAGAAGCTTCAGTGATACTGTTTCCTACTGAAAACTTAAAGAAGAGAAAAGAGTGGAGGCTTTATGCAGTAGGCTTGTGATATTTGCAACCGATTTAACCCCAAACCTCTGCATTTTCCAATTTCGAGAATATCATTCACAACATAAAATTTCCCCCATAAAAGGCATCTAAGAATAGCCGGGCGCTGTGGCGGGCGCCTGTAGTCCCAGCTACTCGGGAGGCTGAGGCAAGAGAATCGCTTAAGCCCAAGAGCTGGAGGTTGCTGTGAGCAGTGCGATGCCACGGCACTCTACCCAGGGCGATAAAGTGAGACTCTGTCTCTACAAAAAAATAAAAAAAAAAGCATCTAAGTTCTAGTGCATAAGAGGTATAAGCCTGCATGGGGATATTCACGCAGGTGGTTAGCCAGTGGGTCTTGTTCCTCTACTAAGTGATTTTCATCTACATCTGGCAATCTGGGATTCAAATTTGTGCCAACACAAATGATCAATTGGGCTTCCGCAAAAACAGGTGTCATTGGAGTATTAATTCTTCAAATGCTAAAGGTCTGCTGCATCTGAAAAAATTCTCCAGCCTCATCTAAGCTGCACAAACTTGTACACTAAAGACATTTTTATCAAGGTCAGTTGCTGTGGCTCACCCCTGTAATCCTAGCACTCTGGGAGGCCAATGGGGGATAAATTGCTTGAATTTGGGAGTTCCAGACCAGCCTGAGCAACAGCGAGACCTTGTCTCTAAAAATAGCCAGGTGTTGTGGTGGTCACCTGTAGTCCCAGCTACTTGGGAGGACATAAGAGACTCACTTGAGTCCAAGAGTTTGAGGTTGCTGTGAACTACGACGCCATGGCACTCGACCAAGGGCAACAAAGTGAGACTCTGTCTAAAAAAAAAGACATTTTGATCCTTCATGTTTGTTCACTGATTCGGACTTGGAAGGCTCTGACCTCATCCCCGCCAAAACGCTTCCTCTGAGGGTCTGAATGTGAGATTGGGTCCATTTATCTGTGACAACTCTGAAGATGGGCAAACTCTCTGAACAAGAAATTAAAGTCTTTCTCCCAGCTCCCTCAGTAGGGGACTTTCCAGGTGATGTCACCCAGGGTTAGGCAAGTTTGTAGCCGAGCTAAAGACACAAGTTCCTGTTAGGGCCAGTGCGATTTCATCTCGGCCATGGAGTGCATCCTCCCCCACGGCCAGGACCAGCTACCTCCTCCCAGACAGCCATCCTCGGTGTGATCCAGCCTCACGTCTGTAGGAGTGAGCAGCAGGAGCATTGCTTTAGCTCATGATGGATCTCACACGCTCCATTAAAACCTCCTCTAAGCTTCCCGGAGCTTTCCTGCTGTCATGTCAAAGATTAACAATTACAACCTTCCCGTGGGGCTCCCTCTTTGAGGACTCTTGCTCTTTACAGTGACCTCTCCAAGTCTCCTCCTTTTTCTCCAATCCTTTACCCAGCACACCTGTCTGTATATCTAGACAGGTCTTGGATAAAGCAGGGAAAGGATTGGGTTCAGGTCTGGGATCCAGATGTCAACCCTGTGAGGTGGACTGTAAGCAGCTCACCTCCTTGGCCCCAAGGTACGACGGTGACCACAGTGCTGAGGAGACAGACGGCTCCTACTCTCAATTCTGTCCGCATTTTCTGCAGCATCACCAAATACAACACTGAAGTGGAAATTTTCTTCTGACCGATTTCTTTCCAATTTCAGAAGCTTGTATGATGGTTATCAACTTATTCACTTGCTTGTCCCGAGACACAATTTTTTGATTTTGTGTAATGAAGCATATTAAGCAGAGAGAATAGGATAATGAACCACAATGTGCCCATAAGCAGCTTCACAATTATTAACTCATAGGCAATCTTGTTTCATTTATACCTCCATCTATTTCCCCATGCCCTGGGCTGTTATTGTTGTTGTTATTATCATTTTATTTTATTTCATTTATTTATTTATTTATTTATTTATTTAGAGACAGAGTGTCACTCTGTTGCCCTCGGTAGAGTGCTGTGGCATCACAGCAACCTCAAACTCTTGGATTTAAGTGATTCTCTTGCCTCAGCCTCCCAAGTAGCTGGGACTACAGACACCCGCCACAATGCCCAGCTAGTTTTTGGTTGTAATTGTCGTTGTTTGGCAGGCCCGGGCTGGGTTTGAACCCACCAGCTCCAGTGTATGTGGCTGGTTCCCTAGCCGCTGAGTTAAGACACGGGGCCTATGGTTATTTTAAAACTAAGATCTTGCTCTGTCACCCAGGCTGCAGTACAGTGGTATCATCATAGCTAACTGCAGCTTCAAACTCCTGGGCTCAAGTGATCTTCCTGCTTCAGGCTTGTGAGTAGCTGGGACTGCAGGTGTGAGCTACTACACCCAGCTAATTTTTTATTTTTCTTGTTTTAGAGATGAGGTCTCATTGTGTTGCCTAGGCTAGTTTCAAACTCCTAGTCGGAAGAGATCCTCTTGCCTTGGCCTCCCAAAGTGTTAGGATTATAGGCATGAGCCACTGTACCCACCTGCTCTGAATTATTTTCAAGAAAACTCTACACATTACTGTATGGTTTGCATTTATATTTCAGTATGTATCTCCTCAATATAAGGCCCTAAATAATGTGACCATGATATCTTTATTATACCTAAAATAATCAGGAATACTTCTCTATTATTACCAAGTGCTTAATCAATGCTCAAATTTCCCTGACTCCCTCAAAAATATTTTTTAGAGTTGATCTATATGAATCAGGATCCGAACAAGATCCATACATTGCATTTTTTTGTGGGTCTGGTCTCTCATTCTAATTCTACAGGTTTCTCCTCTTCTTTTTCCTCAAGGCAGGATGTTTGTTGAAAAAACAAATCAGCCGTCCTATTGAGTTTCTCAGTTCTGTATTTTGCAGACCTCTCCATGATCACTGTTAACATAGCTCTTGGAATTCATGCAAATTAATTGTCAGATCCGAAGGCCTAATAAGATTCAGGTTTACTTTTCTAGTAAGCGTCCTAGGTGTTGTGCTTTTCCATCAGGAGGCACACACGTGTGATTTATCTGTCTCTCTTTTTAGGGGGTTAACTGAACAACTAGAAGCATTCTTAGAGCAGAGGCAGCTGCTCACAGACAGGTCTACCCCACCAGGCCGTGGGCAATCACCTGGGCGGTACGCCAGATTTTGAATCTGACATCGCCATCCGTGCCCTTCTCTGCCTTGGCACTTTCCTCCTTTCCCGCTTCCTGTGGATGCAGCCCGATTCTGGGCTGGGTGCTGACTGGGTTCAGGGTACGATCCCCCAGAACATTTGAGGAAACAGAAGAAAACAGGAAGATCATGCTTGCCTTTCCACTGCCTCTGTCCCTGGAAGCAGGTGCAAAGAGCCTGACGGGAAAGAGGAGGAAAGGAGCATCATTTCCCTGAGGACCCAGGGAAGAGCAAGCAGGCCTTGCTCAGCTCCCCACAGTTTATCCTTTGCGGAGTCATACTTCTCCACCACGATCCCTTTTTTCATCAAACCTATCATAAAAAAATGCACAGGTTAACCTATTTCTTCAGGTCTTCATTTCCTTATGAGGGTTCCCACATCACTTTAAACTTACATTAAATTGATTTGTGTCCTTTTCTCTTGCAAATCTCTTTTCTTGTACTAGAGGCTTTGGCCATGAGCCTGGGATGGAGAAGGAAGAAAAGGTTTTTCCTTTTACACTGCCAGCTGAGCTGTGGGCTCTGACTACCCTCCTTGCCAACCAGTTCTGTCCCCCCAAGTCTCCCAGCACCAGCATGCTTCTCCAGCACATCCGCTGCATCCTAGGCACCACCCATATTTGAATTTGCATGTCCACCAGTAACTTTGTTTTTTTTTTTCTTTCTTTGTATTTTTTTTAAATACATGTATTTTATTATTCTTCATTACATTATTCCTCCCCCCCAGTGGTAAGACAGAATTTATTTACAGAAAAGAATACAGAAAACACTAAAGCTCCTGGTAGAGGGAGAGAATTCAAGTGGGAAGAGAGAAGCTCTCTCCATTTCTCTCCCGTCTCCTCCTTTAGGCCTTTAGTCTCAGGGTGTATATAGGTGTATGGGTTCCTTGGCCAGGAAACAAATGAACACAGTCCCTTCCGCCAGGGGCAAGGTGAATGAATGTTATCAATGAATGGACACAGTCCATTCATGGAATTGAAGCCTAGGAAATTCACAAGAAATTGACCTAGGCATAGGAAATGGGGGTTCCACATTTAGTCCTAAGTGTGAAGTGAAGGAGACACCAAGGCGCAGGTGTCTCCTCAGCAGTTCTCCAACCCTTTTGGCTATTGGAGCCTCTGGTGGGGGTTGGGGGTCCCCCTCCTTGCCTGTCATCCAGCCTGCTGGCTCTTCAGCTGGCTGCCGCAGCACCGACACCACCAAGGAGGAGGCGGCAGGTCCGCCAGCCCCACTGAGCTGGCTAGGGTGCCAGATGTCCTGCATCAATTCTCCCTCTCCAAGTAGAAACTCTAACTGCTGTTAGGGAGAAGGGGCGAAGACTCGATCTAACTGCTTCCTGCTGAATCGGGCGATGATAGAAGGGGGCAGTTGGGGTTTCTCCAGAGGGAGAGTGATACAGGGGTTCATGGACTGGAACCATCTTTATTGCGGCTCACCAGTAACTTTGAAAGGGAAATCTTTAGGGCTCAAAAGAGTGACTAGAAGGTAGGGAAAAGGGGGTTAGTTCTTTAATTTCAAAATAGCAAGTGAAAAAACTTCTGAGTATAAAGATATACCATTTTTTAATTAACCACTAAATTTTTTAATTTTAATGTCGGCTTATAGATTCAGTTTGCATTTTTCAAAATTGTTTTCTGTGGACACTGCTCTCTGGATATCCTTTGAGATGAAGAAATTCCATGCCTACTCAAGTTTGAGAAATGCTGCCTAGCCTGTCCTGAGGAGGACCATGAACATAGCAAAACCTCTAAATAGTCTGTTAGTGAAAAACCTGGACAGTTGGTCCGCTGCATCTGTGGATTCTGCATCCGTGGATTTGACCAACTGCAGATCAAAAGTATTTGAGAAAAATGGGTCAGGTGTGGTGGCTGGCACCTGTAATCCCAATACTTTGGGAGGTCGAGGTGGGAGGATTGCTTGAGGTCAGGAGTTTAAGACCAGCCTAAGCAACATACTGAGACCCTATCTACGAAATATAAGAAAAATTAGCTGGGCATGCTGGCACACGTCTGTAGTCCTACCTATTTAAAAGACTAAGTGGGAGGATCACTTGAGCCCAGGAGTTTGAGGCTGCAATGAGTAATGATTGTGCCATTGTGCTCCAGCCTGGATGTCTCTGAAAAAATAATGTAAAATTTTTTTGAGAGGCTCAGTGCCTGTAGCTCAGTGGTTAGGATACTGGCCACATACCTCAGGTGCAGGTTTGAACCTGGGCAGAGCCTGCTAAACAACAACAACAAATAGCTGGGCGTTGTGGCAGGCACCTGTAGTCCCAGCTATTTGCTAGGCTCAGGCAAGAGAATTGCTTAAGCCCAAGAGTTAGAGCAGGGGTCCTTAAACTATGGCCACATGCAGCCCACCGAGGACATATATCCGGCCTGCTGGGTGTTTTTGATGCTCGGGCCTGTCCTGCTTAGCAGCCAACTCGTCCCGGGCCACAACGAGCATGTGTGGAATGTGCGCTGCACTCTCTGACTCCCCTCATTCTCTCTGTCTCTCAACTCCTCCTCTCTGTCTCAGGTGAGACTGAGACTCAGATCAGAGCAGTCACGAGCTTGCCTGTGCAAAGCCTGCTGCTGCCTAAGGACTGAGGTAAGAACAAGTTAGGATTTTTTTTTTTGAAGTTAGGAGGTCTATTTTTTTTTTTTAATTTTGCAGGTAGTAGGGCCCTTTTTTTGTGGTTAAGGGGGGCCTTTTTTTTCTGAAGTTAGGTCTTTTTTTTTTTTTTGCAGATGGGGACACCTTTTTTTTACATTTTAAATATTGTATTTGTATTTGGTTCCCCCTTTTTTTTTTTGGCAGTTTTTGGCCAGGCTGGGCTTGAACCCACCACCTCTGGTATATGGGGCTGGCGCCCTACTCCTTTGAGCCATAGGCACTGCCCTCGTTTTGTTTTTTTGCTTCAAAATAAGATATGTGCAGTGTGCATAGGAATTTGTTCATAGTTTTTTTTTTTTTAACTATAGTCCGGCCCTCAAACGGTCTGAGGGACAGTGAACTGGCCCCTTGTTTAAAAAGTTTCAGGACCCCTGAATTAGAGGTTGCTGTGAGCTGTGACGCCACAGCACTCTACTGAGGGTGACATAGTGAGACTATGTCTGTACTGAACATATACACACTTTTTTCTTTTCTTTTCTTTTTTTGGAAAGAGTCTCACTTTGTTCCCCTGAGTGGAGGGCACTTGAGTCTTAGCTTAGCAACCTCAAACTCTAGCAATCCCCTTGCCTCCTGAGTAGCTGGGACTCCAGGTGCCTGTCACCACACCTGGAGAGGTTTTCTATTTTTAGTAGGGACAGGGTCTCACTCTTGCACAGGCACAGACTTTTTCCTTGTCATTATTCCTTGAACAAAACAATATGACAAGTATTTACACAGTATTTACATTGTGTTAATCTCGATATATAATCTAGAGATGATTTAAAGTGCATGGGAGGATGTGTATAGTTAATAGGAAAATGTTACATCATTTTATATCAGGACTTGAGCATCCATGGATTTTGGTACCCTTGGGAGGTCGTGAAACCAGTCCCCCAAGGAAACCAAGGGATTCTGTATAGCTTTGTCTAAGCCAGAATTTTCTTTTCTTTGTTGAGGAGCAATAGTTTCGGGATACACTTTGGGAAGCTCACCTTAGAGAACCAACAAACTGATCTGGGTAGAGTGAGGGGAAAATGAGATTAGGGTTCAAGCCAACACTCTGAATTCCCCTGACCCACATGAGTCTAGGGACATTTGAGTGATCTAACTGGTAAGAGACTGGATAATGGGCTTCTGCAGAAAACTCATGCTCTGGGGTTATTTCTTGGCTTAAAGTAGTCATCCTAGATGACTTACTTCCATGCCATCAATGTCACCTAAAACTGTCAGTGTTCATCAGTTACTAGAAAAATACACTTGCTAAGGTGAATCAAGTGACCTAGAATGACAAATTATTTGGCAATCGGACTTCAGCTGCTAGGGAAAAGGAGAGATGTGTTGAAAGGCAAGGCTATGAGTGGCTCTTGTCACCTGATCACTGCAGTCAGCAAGGATGTCATGACGAAATGTGGGCTGCTCAGTTGCCCATCCACTGAAGCCTCAAGAGCAGGCAGTGAGAGGGGGGTGAACCTGCAATCAATGGCAGCCTGGGGTTGGAGGAGCCAGCTCAGTGGTGGAGTTGATTGGCCTGTGAGGAGGATGATCAGACACTCAGTGCCAGAGGGATACTGAAAACAGGCTCTCTTTTGGCACCAACTTCCAAGGATCTGGTTTTGTGTGTAGAGACTCAGAGGCTCTAGATATGATGAAATGCAGGAATAATCAAGTGGTGGGTCCTGGGGCAAGGGAGGAGTGTGCAGATGAAGCAGACCCTTGTCTTCTGCTGAGAAAAGAACAAGGGTTTGGGTCTTTGGAGGAGAAGCTCATGGTGAATGAGGAACCCCACTAACCAGGCTGAGGTTTAGGACAGACCTGTAGGAACCTAAAAGAGGGAGGGTACATGGTGAAGGGGGGTGTCCCAGGAGGGGCCCAAGAGGAAGGCAGAAGTCCATGAGTCTTCGGGAGCCTCTGGCTCACTCCAGGTACATCAGACAATGCCTAGTGGGAAACAGGGCTCCAAGGGAACCTTGGATTTGGTTCACAGGACGAGACTAATTGGGCCTGCAGATTGCCAGGATTGGTGCCTATAGTTTAGCAGGACTAGGGTGGTCAGTCCCAGCCAGCCCACCCTAGTGGCTGTTACATGTTTCAGCTTGTTTAATGGCACCTGCTGTGTGCCAGGCACGTTCTAGGCGTTGGGGGCGCAGTGATGAATAAGGCCTTGTCCCTGCCTTCCAAGTTCTTCCAGGTGAGGGTTGGTGCCTCACAGAGCACCAGCTCTGTGCAGAAGGGGAGCTGGGTTCTTTTCTGGCTACTGTGTTGCTCAGTTTCCTTGACTTTCTTGGCCAAACTTTCCTTGGCCCTTTCTTGGCCTAACATGGGATCATAACTGTCCCCACTCCAAGGGTGTTGTGAGAACAGAAGCTGGTAAGCATTTGGTGTTTCCTGAAGGTGTGACTTTTTACTGGTGATGTAATTGTTTTTTTTTAGCTTACAGTCAGGCTAAGTAATAACTTCAGTCAAACAAGCAGCAAATATGTATTTATTGAACACTTTATGACACCCAGGTAACTAAAATTTGCCCTTCCTCTCAAAGAATTTAGATTCTATTTGGAGAAGTAGGAAATAAATGTATAAGTAAATACCAACAATTCCAGTTTTGAATATTCACGAGGGCGGAGATCTTTGCAGTTTGTTCAGCATTATCTCTTGGGCCTAAAACAGTCCCTGATACATAATAAGTACAGTAAGTATTTGTTGAATAAATGAATGAATGAAAATCAGTTTGAAGCAATGAAATAAATTGACATATGGCTGCCAGATGAATTGAAAAGCATATATACTCGTGGCTCACAATTCTGAATCCCACTGAGAGATAGCCCAGGACCCTGGTGAGCAAGCTGTGAATTCGTTCCGGTCCTCCCCATCCCCCCACCCTCCGTGGAGGCCCATAGGAGGCTGGGGCATAACTAGAGTCAAAAACAATGGAGAGGAGGGGTGGGAACATGAACTCAGAATCAAAAGACCCCAGGGCTTGGACATTTAAAATAACTTGCTCAGCCAAGCTGCTGAAACTGCACAAGGAAACAAAAAAAGCTAAGCTAACTAAAATAAACAGAAAACTATTTCCCTTGAGGTAGGGAGCCGGCCTCAGCGGCTGGCCAGGGCTGGTGAAACTTCTGGGCTTCTACTCTGAGCTGACTCAGGTACTGCCTGAAACCTGGATTGTAATGAGAGCCATCCTTTGGGGAAGGAAGCCACCTGCTCCCTGCAAAACAGTGAAGGCCACAATTTCAGAGCAAAAACAAAAGCAGCAGGTCTGTTGCCATTGCCTTTGGAGGACGTGATTTCCCCCCCAAAGGGCCATCAGCAGGAGGAAAAAGAGCTGTGAGGCTAGTGGAATGACGCCCACCCTCCCTGTGCATGTGCGGTCTCTCCATCTCCCTGCCCCCTCCATCCCCCTCTTCCCTTCCTTCTTTCTTTCAACAGTATTTCCTGAGCATCGAGTGTGCGCTGGACACAATTCTAGGTGCTACAGATGCAGCCAGGAATAGGACAGAGGAAGCTACCAACCCCCTAGAGTTTCCAAACAAACAATCAAGGAAATAAAACATCAGATAGGATGGGAGCTGAGTGACACACTGGGGCAGCCAGGAAAGACGGAAAGGACACTTGGGGCTGAGGGACACCGGAGGCGAGTTGGTCAGTGCAGAGGAGCAGCAGCCCCTTAGTGGTGGTAGTCGAGGTGGTATGTGAAAAGTGGGGCGGCCAGATGAAATCCTTTTTCCCAGGTGGTGCCTGTGGCTCTGTGAGTAGGGCACTGGCCCCATATATCAAGGGTGGCGGGTTCAAACCCGGCCATGGCCAAAGGCAACAAAAAAATTGCCGGGCGGGCGTTGTGGCGGGCGCCTGTGGTCCCAGGTACTCCAGAGGCTGAGGCAAAAGAGTCGCCTAAGCCCAAGAGTTGGAGGTTACTGTGAGCTGTGACACCACAGCACTCTACAGAGGGCAACAAAGTGAGACTCTGTCTCTAAAAAAAAAAAAAAAGAAAAGAAAGAAATTCTTTTTCCCCTAGAGCACAGGGAAAGCTCTTTGTTCTGATTTCCTAATCCTTTTTTTTTTTTTTTTTTTGAGACAGAGCCTCAATTACAGCTCACAGCAACCTCCAATTCCTGGGTTCAAGCGAGTCTCCTGCCTCCCCTCCCAAGTAGCTGGGAGTGCAGGCGCCCGCCACAACGCCCCGCCATTTTTGTTTTTGGTTGCAGCCGTCATTGTTGTTTGGCAGGCCCAGGCTGGATTCAAACCCGCCAGCTTAGGTGTACGTGGCTGGCGCCTTAGCCCGCTGAGCCACAGGCGCCGAGCCCTGATTTCCTAATCCTAATGGTATTTATTGTGCAATGCCTTGTACCAAGGATCCACCTTTTCTGATGACATGCACCTATCAGGAATAAAAAAACATCAGTAAATACTCACACATAAATATATAGACACTAGAACCTCCATAGTTGACCATCTCCCTACACTGACCTTAAGTTGATGTAATTTTCATAGACCGGACATGCCCCACATGTAGGTATCAGTACAGAAGCCTAGTTCCTTTTGTTCACCAGATTATTACAGTCCCTGGGGTCGTTAACCTATAGAGGTTCTATGTATTTATATTTTGTACATTGTAGGAAAGAAAAAGATAAGGTAAAACAAATATCAGTAAAATCGCTAATCTTCTCATACCTCAATGAATTGTCTTGTGCACCTCTTGGGGAGTAAGACCCTGGTTTGCTGCGTGAGGTAGTTTTTTAATGTATGTCAGATCCCCTCTGCACAGTTGCACTGTGAATTCCAGTAGGCCAGGGCTGTCTTACTCCTGATCTGGCACAGATTAGAATACATAAAATCTCTAATCCTGGGGGACACATACATAGACAACGAGGCACTTGTGTGAAGGGTCTCCACTGGGAGGCAGGGGGTAGGATCTGTGGCCTTACTGTGGCCAGGAGGAAACATTGTTTGTTTCAGTCAATCAGGAAAGCAGGGTCGTTTTATTTTCTGGCTGGGCACGGTGGCTCATACCCTAGCACTCTACGAGGCTGAGGTGGGAGAATCTCTTAAGCACAGGAGTTCAAGACCAGCCTGAGCAAGGGCAAAACCCCATCTCTACCAAAAACAGAGAAATTAGCCAAGTTCTGTGGTGGGGGCCAGTAGTCCTAGCTACTCGGGACGCCAAGGCAAGAGGATTGCTTGACAAGAGGTTGAGGTTGCTGTGAGCTATGATGACGCCATGGCACTCAACCTCAGGTGACAGAGTGAGACTCTGCCTTAAAAAAAAAATGAAGGGCGGTGCCTGTGGCTCAAAGAAGTGGGTCGCTGGCCCCATATGCCAGAGGTGGTGGGTTCAGGCCCAGCCCTGGCCAAAGACTGCAACAACAACAACAAAAAAAAATGAAGAAGAAAGGAAAGCAGAGCCACAGAGTTGTAGAAGAAGGGATTTATTATAAGTACAAGGCTTTGTATAATTGAGGGAGGAGCTGGGGACAGAAGGACAGTAGAAGTCGTGGAAGGGTTGGGGAATAGTCACAAAGCAGCACTGGTATGGGTGAATGAGTCCGAGCTCACAGGGGAGTCTGGAAGCCAGTTGTGAGACTGGGTAGGGAGGCTGGCATGGAAGGCCAGTTTCTGTGGCTATCACCTCCCTGAGTTTGCAGGAACTGCCTGGTCTGATGCCACTGTTAGTCAGGAGGACGAGCCTGGATACTGGACTTACAATGAGAGAGAACAAGGGCAAACTGGGGTCCCATGGCACCTCTGTGTCTGTTTCTTGTGGCTCTGACCTGCAATCGTCTTCAGAGTATGATGGCTTTACTTCTGTCTCTTAGAGCTCATACACGTTCACCCAACTCAAATTGAATCAGAGAGAGAAGGGTATTCTGAGAAACGTAACTTAACATCTCCTCCATTTACCATGGAGCAGCCCCCAGCACATCTTTAAGACTGATTCCCTTTGTTCTGGAGCTATATTCACTCAAGAAGCAACATCATGTTTATTGATCTGTCTTCTCAAACACCTCAGTACCAGGAAAAAAGGGCTCTGGATGGTGGATGCAAATATTTCAATCACTGGAAAAGTAGAGCATCCCTGGAAATTAATGCTTTTAAATATGTGTTTTCAGGGGGGACCTCACTTAATGTGCATGATGCGATGGTACATTTCAAAACTATTAAGAAAAGAATATAGGCTGGGCGCCTGTAGCTCAGCGGCTAGGGTGCCAGCCAAATACACTGGAGCTGGCGGGTTTGAATCCAGCCCGGGTCTGCCAAACAACAATGACGACTACAACCAAAAAATAGCTGGGCATTGTGGCAGGAGCCTATAGTCCCAGCTACTTGGGAGGCTGAGGCAAGAGAATTGCTTAAGCCCAAGAGTTTGAGGTTGTTGTGAACTGTGATGCCACAGCACTCTCCCCATGGTGACGTAGTAAGACACTGTCTCAAAAAAAAAAAAAAAAAGAAAAGAAAAGAAAGGAATATAATTACGATGGATGTGTTAATCAGTTCAATGTAAGCATTTTGCATTGTATATCAGATCAGTACACTGAACCCCATAAATGCATGAATGTAGACAGTTATAATTTAACAAAAAAACAAAACAAAGTTTAAAAATTCAAAAAAATCAATAAATATGTGTCTTCAACGGTAAAACCAAACTACTAAATATGCTACCAGGAAAGGTTTTCCCTGAATAATCTTTTGGCTTTTATTTGTGACATTTCAAGCTCATATTGCTCCAGTATTAAAGGCAAAATAAATTCCTTTGCCTTTTCTCTCCTTTCCTTGTTCCTGCTCACCCTATGGTACAAGCACTGACGTACAGAAAAATAAGTAGAAGGAGAGGGTGGCTATGCTACATCTTGGATAATCACAACAGGTCATTCTGTTTATTTAAAACGAGCACCTAGGCTGGCTTGGTGGCTCATGCTTGTAATCCTAGCACTGTGGGAAGCCAACGTGGGAGGATCCCTTGCGCTCAGGAGTTTGAGACCAGCCTGAGCAAGAGTGAAACCCCATCTCTACTAAAAATAGAAAAAAATTAGTTGAGTGTTGTGGTGGGTTCCTGTAGTCCCAGTTACTCAGGAGGCTGAGGCAGGAGGATCGCTTGGACCCAGGAGTTTAAGGTTTCTGTGAGCTAAGTTGAGACCATGGCACTCTAGCCTGGACAACCAGAGTGAGACTGTGTTACAAAAACAAAAACAAAAAAACAAGCACCTGTGTTACATTTAATCATATTCTTTTTTTTTTTTTTTTTGAGAGAGAGTCTCAAGCTATTGCCCTGGGTAGAGTGCCATTGCATCACAGCTCATAGCCACATCCAACTCTTGGGCTCAAGCGATCCTCTTGTCTTAGTTTCTGTATTTTTAGTAGAGACAGGAGTCTCACTTTTGCTAGGGCTGGTCTCGAACTTGTGAGCTCAAGCAATCCTCCCACCTTGGTCTCCCAGAGTGCTAGGATTATAGGTGTGAGCATTTAATTGTATTCTAGGTATAGATCTAAGTGCTTCACGAAAGGAAACTAATGTAATCCTATTCTATGAGATTGTTCTACATATTACTAATTCTTTATTGCATATAAGGTAAAAGGCACAGAGAGGTTAAGTAAGGTGCCCAAGACCACACAGCTAGACTTCATGTTATGACTTTGACTGTAAATTTATATGTAAAATGTTTAAAAAATATTCATTTAATTCTCAACTGCATAAACTGATGATGAGTTAATTTTCATTATCCTTCAAAGAACAGTTCAGAATATGTAATAATATTAGCTTTCATTTACAGGGTGACTCAGAGACTGCTAGAGTCCTTTGCAGCTCACTACTGCCCTATGATGTAGGTGCTATGATTCCACCTTGCAGATGGAGAAAACAGGAGAAGTGATTTGTGTAAGATCACACAGATCAGTGATGAGAGATTCTGGATTCAAAACTGACTCCAAATAGATATATATTTTAAGCTCCGATGCCTGCAGGACTGTAAGATCCACTAGCAAGAAAAGTGAAGGCAGAGTCCAAACCACACAAGTGAGTCTGGCTCTCGGTGGCTGGAAACTACAAGTGCCGACCCAGAATTCTCAAGCAGTGTCAAGTGACTGGGGCTTGGAGAGCCATCTGGGGCCCTCCGGTAAGCCTCTACTTTCTGCTAAGTGATCACTTGTGGGCTGCCTCCTTGTCGTCATATTTCTCTTGAGCTCCTTGTTAGTCCCTTCTCAGTTTCTGCCCCAGACTGAGTTTTCTCTTTCCTGGACCTTTGAGTAGCAGGGTGCAGAGGTACAAGACTTGGCATGTAAATCCTTTCGTCGGCCTTCCTTCCTTCCTTGTTTGCTTCCTCCCTCCCTCCTGTGCTCTGTAACCGAGGCTGAGTCTAGTGGTACCCCCGTAGCTCACTGCAGTCTCGAACTCCTGGTCTCCAACAATCCTGCTGTAGCCTCCTGAGCAGCTAGTACTATAGATATGCACCACCCTGCTTGGCTAATTTTTCAAAAACGTTTTGTAGACACAGGGTCTTGCTATGTTGACCAGGTTGTTTTTGACCTAGTGAGCCCAAACAATCCTCCTGCCTCAGCCTTGCAAAGTGTTGGGATTTTAGGCAAGAGCCACCACCACACCTAGCCCTTATGTGGGTTTTCTACCCTAGTGTAACTACATGGTACATAGTAAAGCAACAGGAACTCCCAATGCCTTGCACTTTGGTCTTTAATAAAGTAAAAGAATGCTGGATGTGGTGGCTCATGCCTGTAATCCTAGCATTCTGGGAGACTGAGGCAGGTGGACTGCTTGAGCTTAAGCTGTGGTATATGTACACCATGGAATACTATTCAGCCATTAAAAAAAATGGAGACTTTATAGCCTTTGGATTAACCTGGATGGAAGTGGAACACATTATTCTTAGTAAAGCATCACAAGAATGGAGAAGCACGAATCCTGTGTGCTCAATTTTGATATGAGGACAATTAATGACAATTAATGACACGGTGGGGGTGGGGGAAGGGAAGAGCAGAGAAAGAAAGAAGGAGGAAGGGGTGGGGAAAAGGAGGAGCAGAGAGAGGGAAGGAGCAAGGGGGTGGGGTCTTGGTGTGTGACACACCTTTTGGGGGCAAGACACTATTGTAAGAGGGACATTACCTAACCAATGCAATCAATGTAACCTGGTTTCTTGTACCCTCAAGGAGTCCCCAACAATTAAAAAAAAAAAAAAAAAGAGTTTGAGACCAGCCTAAGCAAGAGACTCCATCTCTACTAAAAATAGAAAAACTAGCCAGGCATCATGATGGGTACCCATAGTCCCAGCTACTCAGGAGGCTGAGGCAAGAGGATCTCTTAAGCTCAAGAGTTTGAGGTTGCTGTGAGCTATGATGATGCCATGGCACTCTACCCAGGGCAACAGAGTGAGAATCTGTCTTAAAAATAATAATAAATAAATAAAATAAGACCTAAATTTCATTGTTCTTTTGTCTTTTTCTGGCTTTTCTCTTAGTCATTCAGGGACCCATGGTCCTCTTACTACCACACTCTCCATAAGGAAACCCCAGTCTTCAGTTCCATATTTTTTCTGCAAATTTCAGAATTAATATTTTTTGTTAAGTGTTTTCCGTCCTATCTTTTAATTGTGAACTTTTATTTTTAGACAGAGTTTCAAGCTGTTGCCCTGGGTAGAGTGCTGTGTTATAGCTCACAACAACCTCTTGGGCTACAGTGATCTTCTTGCCTCAGTTTTTCTATTTTTGTTTTTAGAGATGAGGTCTTGCACTGGCTCAGGCTGGTCTTGAACTCCTGAACCCAGGCAATCCAACTGCCTCGGCCTCCCAGAGTGCTAGGATTATAGGCGGGAGCCACCTTGCCCGGCCCTTAATTGTGTATTCTTTTGAAAACTTCCATTTACAAAATTAAGTACAGTTTTGGATAATAAAGTAATGATTACACTTGAACCTGTTCTATGTACACATTTTATGTAATAATTTCAAACCATTGATCTTTTACCTGTAAAATGGTATTTTTCCACTCCGGATACATGTGTAGTAAGCTCCTTCTCCCCTGGCCCTATCCTGACTCCTGCCATCTCTGTATTTCCACTTGCTAGTTTTGATTTCTGACTGACCACCAAGTATACAGTAACTGCCCATTCAACTGGTAGGATCATGCTGTCAAGATAGAAACACCATGCAAGTCGGACACTGCCTTTTATGCACAAAATTTCTTCTAATTCTGGCTCGGCGCCTGTGGCTCAGCGGGCTAAGGCGCCAGCCACGTACACCTGAGCTGGCGGGTTCGAATCCAGCCCAGACCCGCCAAACAACAATGATGGCTGCAACCAAAAAAATGGCCTGGCGTTGTGGCGGGCGCCTGCAGTCCCAGCTACTTGGGAGGCAGAGGCAGGAGGCTCGCTTGAGCCCAGGAATTGGAGGTTGTTGTGAGCTATGATGCCACAG
>CAUYON010097145.1:0-11561 GCA_963573935.1 Arctocebus calabarensis
TAGTCCCAGCTACTCGGGAGGCTGAGGCAAGAGAATCGCTTAAGCCCAAGAGCTGGAGGTTGCTGTGAGCAGTGTGACGCCACGGCACTCTACCCAGGGCGATAAAGTGAGACTCTGTCTCTACAAAAAAAAAAAAAAGAATTCTATCAAACAAGAAAAGAAGGCCCTGTACCTATATTGCAGAAACTATTCTGAACCTTTAATAATAAAAGAACCCTAACCAACATGTTCTACAAAAGCAAATGCCTCCCTGATATCGAAACCAGGAAAAGACCCAACAAAAAGGAAAACTAAAGATCAATTCCACTAATGAATATTGATACAAAAATACTCGATAAAATCTTAGACAATTGAACAAAGCTACACATTTTTAAAATGCACCCCATGATCAAGTAGGCTTTATCCCAGGGACTCAAGTCTGGTTTAACATATACAAATCAATAAATAGAAACAAAAACAAATATAATATGATCTTCTCAATAGATGCAGGAAAAAGCATTTGATAAAATTCAGCATTACTTTCTAATAGAAACATTTAAGAAAATACACCTTGATGGGATGTATCTTAAACTGATAGCTGCCATCTACATCAAACCCACAGCCAAAATCATACTGATTGAAGCAAAACTAAAAGCATTTCCTCCTAGAACCAGAAACAGAAAAGAATGTGCGCTATCACCACTATTCTTCAACATAGTGCTTGAAGTTCTAGCCAGTGCAATCAGTTAAGAGAAGGTTTTTAAGGGCATTCAAATGGGGCCAGCAGACACAAACTCTTACTCTTTGCTGATGATATAATCTTAGAAAATCCCAGAGACTCATCCAAAAACCTTCTGAAACTCATCAAGAAATACAATAATATAACAAGGTATAAAATCAATCACCACAAATCAGTAGCTGTGTATACACCAATAATAATCAAACTGAGCATCAAATCAAAGATAAAATAGCCTGAAAAATAGCCTCCAAGAAAACAAAATACCTGGAAATACATCTAACAAAAGAGGTGAAAGATCTCTACAGTGAGAAATATAAAACTCTGAGAAAAGAAATGGCAGAAGACATTAGTGAATGGAAGAAGACACCATGGCCTTGGATGGGAAGAATCAACATTATTAAAATGCCCATAATACCCAAAGAAATCTACAGATTTAATGTAATTTCCATTAAAATACCAATAGTATACTTTGAATAACTTGAAAAAATGATTCTTAATTTTATGTGGAACCAGAAAAAAAAAAAAAAAAGAAATTTCTAGCCAAGGAAATTCTTAGTAATAACAAAAAAGAAAGAAATTTTTAGCCAAGGAAATTGTTAATAATAAAAAACAATCAGAGGCATTTCAAGAAGGCTACATTGGCAATCACAACAACAGCAAAAACAAATAAATGACTTATTTAAGCTAAAAAGCTTCTGCACAGCCAAGGACACAACAATCAAAATGAGAACAACCTTCAGAATGGGAAAATGTATTTAAATGTTATGAATCTGACAAAGAATGGATAACTAAAATCTACAGAACACTCAAATTAACCATCTAAAAAAGAGTAAACAACAAAAAAAATCTCATCATAAGGATATTTACCCAAGAATGTTTGTTGTAGCTCAATAAAATCACTCTACCAGGCTTCAAATCTCACTAAAGACTACAAGACTACAGGTTTTTAGTGATCAAAACAGCAATGTATTGGCACAAAAATAGATACATAGGTCAATGGAAGTTAATAGAAAACTAGAGATGAAACCAGCCTCTTAGCACCATCTGATCCTTGATGAGCCAAACATAAGCATATACTAAAAAAAAGAATCTCTATTCAATAATGGCATTGAGAGAACTGGATAACAACATGTGAAAGACTGAAACTGAAACTAGACCCACACCTATCAACATTTACAAACATTGACTCATGATGGATAAAAGATTTAAATCTAAGACAGGAGATGATAAAAAACTTAGAGGAAAGCATGAGAAAAACTCTAGATGATATCAGTCTTAGGAAAGATTTTATTAAGAAGGCTACACTGGCAATCACAAGAACAGCAAAAACAAATAAATGACTTACTTAAGCTAAAAAGCTTCTGCATAGCCAAGGACACAACAATCAAAATGAGAACAACCTTCAGAATGGGAAAATGTATTTGAATGTTATGAATTTGACAAAGAATGGATAACTAAAATCTAAAGAACACTCAAATTAACCATCTAAAAAAGAGCAAACAATTCTATCATTGGGCAAGAGACATAAACAGAATGTTCTCTGAAGAACACAGATTAATGCCCAGCAAATATATGAAAAAAATTGCTCATCATCCTTCATCATCAGACAAATGCAAATAAAAAACATTCTGAGATATCACCTAATTCCAGTGAGAATTGCTCACATCACAAAGTTTGATAGCTACAGATGCTGGCAGGGATGTGGAGAAAAAGGAACGCTTTTAACCAGTTGGTGGGATTGTAAACTAAAATGGTAAGGAGAATTCTCAAAAAACTCAAAATATACCTTCCATTTGATCTTGCAATTTCATTATTAGGTATATCCACAAAAGAAAAAAAAAATCTCATCATAAGGATATTTACCCAAGAATGTTTATTGTAGCTCAATTCACAATTGCCAAGATGTGAAATCAACCTA
The DNA here is from genome assembly GCA_963573935.1 of Arctocebus calabarensis. Taxonomy (NCBI): domain Eukaryota; kingdom Metazoa; phylum Chordata; class Mammalia; order Primates; family Lorisidae; genus Arctocebus; species Arctocebus calabarensis. The sequence goes on from CAUYON010097145.1 coordinate 2,637, forward strand.
AGTTACCATCAAACCATGAATGGATTAATAGACTGTATATTTGCATATCATAGAATACTGTTCAGCCATAAAAAATATTAAAACTTTACATCTTTTGTGCTAATCTGAATAGAGTTGGAGAACATTCTTTTAAGTAAAGTATCGCAATATTGGAAAAGCAAGTGTCCAATGGATTCAGTGGATATGAATCCATATGTGGATATCCACATATGTCTAATATGAAATGAATAGACAAACTAATATACACTCACATAAGAGAATAATTCAATTCAAGTTGGGGAAAAGGGGGAGGAAGGAGAAGGGAAAAATGAAGAGAAAGGATGATTGGTGTGCTATCACCTAATGGGCACAATGTAAGTGTACATTACACACCTCCTCAGAAGCTGTACAACTACAACAGGCACATTACATAGCAAACCCAAACACTGTAACCTAATCATTTGTACCCTGATAGTAATTTGAAATTAAAAAGTAATAATAAGACTCAGATTAGAATTAAATGAAATTAAGAACGAAAGAACCCTTCAGAAGATTAACAAAAAGTGTTTTCAAAAGATAAATGAAATCAATAAGCTTTTAACCAGAAAGACTAAAAACAGAAAAGTAAGATCACTAATAAATTCAACCACAATGAAAGAGGGGAAATAACAGCAAACAAATACCAGAGATGCAAAAGATCATCTCTGATTACTACAAAAAAACTATGCTAGAGTGACTTTACCTAACAAATGCAAACATTATAACCTAATTCTCTAGCTCAATTAACTTGAAACAATGAAAAAAAAATTTAGACAAACTAAAACAACAACATTAAAACAACTTCCAGAAAAGTGGACATGTGGAGGAAATGGACCAATACCTGTAATCACACTATCTCCATACACTTAAGTAGGAAGAAATAGACTTTCAAATAGGCCAATATCAAGCACCAAAATTGGAACAGTAATAAAGAAGCTTTCTTTAATAAAAGCCCTGGGCCAGACTGTTTTACAGCAGAATTCTACCAAAGCTTCAAAGCATAGCTTGTACCTAAATGTAGAACCTATTCCAAAACATTGAGAAAGAAAAATCCCTCCCCAACTACTTACATGAAGCAAATATTAGCCTGATATCAAAACAAATGAAAACCAAATAGAAAAGGAAACCAAAGACCAATTTTATTAATGAATACTGATGCAAAAATACTCAAAAAAACTCAGCAAATAGAATATTGCTACACATTAAAAATATCAGTACAATGATCAGTACATCAGTATCAAGTGGGCTTTGTTCCAAGGATGCAAAGCTGGTTTAATATCTGCAAAGCTATGAAACATAATTCACAACATAAATAGAAGCAAAAACAAAGACCATATGATCCTCTCAATAGATGCAGAAAAAGCATTCAACAAAATTCAGCATCCTTTTCTGATAAGAACACTTAAGATAATAGACATAGATTGGACATTCCTTAAACTGATGAAAGCCATCAATGACAAAATCATAGCCAGTATCATACAGAATGGGATAAACTGCAAGCATTTTCATTTAGAATTGAAACCAGAAAAGAATATTCACTATGACTAGTACAATTCAACATAGTGAAAAAAGTCCTAGCCAGTGCTATCAGGAAAGCGAAGGATTAAGGGTGTCCTGAAGGGGAAAGAGAATGTCAAACTTTTGGTCTTTTCTGGTGATATGTTCTTATACTTAGTAAACTCCAGGGACTCAACCATGAAATTCCTGGAAGTAATCAAGAAATAGTCTCAGAAGCAATTTTTGTATATCAGTAGTCTTCATATATGCCAAAAAATCAAACTGAGATAAAATCAAAGACACAATATCCTACCCATTAGCTTCAAGGAAAATGAAATATCTCAGAATATACTTAAAAAAGAATGTGAAGGATCTTTACAGAGACAACTAAGAAACTCTGAGAAAAGAAAAAGCAGATGTTAACAAATGGAGGAACATACCATGTTCATGGTTTGGAAGAATCAACATTGTTTAAATGTCTGTACTACCCAAGGGAATCTACAGATGTAATGCAATCCCCCTTAAAACACCAACACTGTACTTCAAAGAACTTGAAAAACAGCCTTTAATTTTGTATGGAAACAGAAAAAAAAAAAAAAAAGAAAAACACAAAACTGACTAGCCCACTCAAGTCTAAGAAATTATAGCATATCTGTATGCATCACATTGTCAGACCTCGGGTTATGTTACAAGTCTTTAGTCATTAAAACAGCATGGCATTCACATAAAAATAGAGACATGGGTCTATGAAAAAAAAATAGAAAACGGAGAAATAAGACCAACCTCATATCACTATCTAATCTTTTATAAACCAAACAAAAGTATACACTGGGATAAAGAATCCCTATTTAATAAGTGATCCTGACAGAACTAACTGGTTAGCCACATGTAAAAAGCTGAAGCTAGACCTGTACATCTTACCACGTTCAAAAATTAACTTACACTAGATAAAATATTTGAATCTAGACACAAAACTATAAAAATTCTAGAAGAAAGTGTGGAGAATACTGTAAATAATATTGGTCAAGGAAAAGATTTTATGAAGAAGATACAATTGGCAATTACAACAATAACAAAAATAAATAAATGAGTCATGATCAAGCTTAAAAGCTTCTGCACAGCTATGGGCACAATCAGTAAAGGAAACTGAAAACCTTCAGAATGGGAGAAGATATTCACCCATCATGAATCTGACAAAGGGCAAATAACAAGAATCAACAAATAACTCAAGCAAATCAACTAGAAAAGAGCAAACAACCCAGTAAATCTCTGGACAGTAGACATGAACAGAATCTTTTCTCAGGAAGACAGACAAATGACCAACGAACACATAAAAATGTTCTTATTATCTCTAATCATCAGAGAAATGCAAACCAAATCTACCTTAAGATATCAACTAACTCTAGAGAAAATGGTTCAAATCACAAATTCCCGAAGTTGCAGATGGTTGTGTGGGTATTGAGAGAAGGGAATACTTATACACTATTAATGGGATTCAAATCTAGTGCAGATTTTTTTGGAAATAATTATGGACACTCCTCAGAGTGCTAAAAGTAGACCTCTCCTTGATCCTACAATCCTACTATTAGGTATCTATTCAGTAGAAAAAGACATTTGAACTTGAATCTTCATAATAGCTCAATTCACAGTCACAAAATGGTGGAAATAATCCAACCACCCACCAACCCATGAAGGGATAAACTGTGTTATAAAATACTCTTCAGCCATAACTAGATGAAGGCTTTACTTCTTTTGTATTTACTCAGATTGAGATGAAGAAGATTCTTCCTAAAAAGTATTTCAAAAAGTTAAAAAAAAACAAACAAACAAAAAAAATGAACAAACAAAAAAACAAAAAACAAATACCTCATGGATTCAATACTATTTTGGAACTAGTAGATGAAAAATTACATGCCCATAAGAGAGAAAAACACAATTAAATTCAAGAAGGGAGAAGGGGCATAGAGGAAGGGGTTCAATAAGCTTCTACCTAACAGGCACAATGTAGGCATTTATAACACAACTCCTAGATGAAGGGCTCAACTACGACTTAGATATTACCTAACAAATGCAAATAATTTAACCTAATCATATTTACATTTACATAATTCCTCCTCCCCCCCAAAATTGAGAACATACTTAGAAAAACCATAATTCATTATAAACTATAGACACATCTGTGATAGTTTTGTTGTTTGTTTGTTTATTTATTTGTTTGTTTCCTGAATAGAAATTGGGGAACTCAATATTTTAAGGGACATTTGATGCAGAAGGGTAAAGGAGGAGGGGGTGTGTAGTGAGGCAAATGGTGACGCTCTTATGAAGCCCAAGAAATCTACATCTTACATAAGATAAGGAGACTATTTGAAGAGAAAGGGGAGTGAAGAATCAATTACATGATGTTTCTGGTAGATGAAAGAATGGCTTGTCTTTTCTCTATTCTGCACCTAGAAAGATAAACTAGTCAACGATATTAGTGTGGAATCAAACAGAGTTTAGTTTTAGAAGCAAGATTTAGCCTGAAGATCTAAAAATTTACAATTTGCACTTCTGGTTTATGAGAGAGCAGCAAGGAGTTTCCTTATGAATGCTCTCTGGAGTAGTCTTTGTAGAAGCCAGAGGCCTGTGAATTTTCATCATGTACTTCTCCAAGCTTTCCTCTCTTCTGTTTCTCTCATGACCCTCTTCTTCTCAGATGATTAACAAGAGAAAGAGAAGCCAGAAAATTTATAATTCTTCTTAAGAAATTAAAAACAGGATGTATCCTGTAACCCTAAGATAGATTATGAATTGGTAGCCGTGCTCGACCTCTTTCACTAAATTTGCTTTTATTTCAGAATGAGGCTTAAAAGAGGGAATGGATAGTTGTTTTTCTTTTTTTAAGTTTTTTTTTTAAATTTATTTTAATCATTGGAAGAAACTGCCCAGAATAAAGGAGTACACAATTCTACCAAGCAGTCTTCTATGTCCAACCTTGGCGGGTATGGGCAGTGTAGCCTTAAGAAACTTTTGATTTCTCTGAGTCTTTGTTTTTGTCAAAAATCGGATGCATTCTACATTTTTTACAACATACAGTGTATAGCCTGAGTAATAGCTTATGATTTCTTTCCTTCACTCAAGACATGTGACTCATTTCAAGAAAGTTTTAAGTGATATACTTAAATCACATTTAGAAACAAATTACATTTGTATCTGGTAGAATAATGATATGTTAATTAGTATTACGTTAGAAAAGTTTTCTGTTTGCATTACATTTCAAAATTTCAATCGTATCTACAGTCTACTTCATTTATTATTATTTAATAATAAAGTTATAATTAATTCCTATATTTCCAATCAAGATTTAGATTTATTTTCAAGATATTAACTCCATGCCCTATTCTTTGTATTTTTCCCCTTTTTGTAATTGCTTATTAATTTGAATATCATTGTTAATTAAATCTCTTTTAAAAGAGTTTATAGAGGGGAAGAGGATAGATGGTCAACTGCAGACAGCCTTCAACAGAAGCTCATGTCTAGAAGGAGAGATAATGACCAGAAAGAACCCCACAAAGTTTAAGGTCAGGAGGTGAGCTGAGAGAGAAGATTGATAACTGCACATCATCCCTACTGAGGCAAGCTGTGACGATCTGTAGGGGGTGGGCTTGCAGACCATCAGGCAAATGGGGAAGGGTGGACTGGGAGTTCAAAATGGCAGGGAAAATATTTGTTCAACTTTTATGCTAGGCAAGAGAATGCCCAGGCTCACAAGAGGGTCTCCCTGGAGAAGGAGACCAAGCATTCACGTACTCTCTCCTGTGGGGTGAGGCAAGAGGTCTTCTGTTCACTGCTTGCTTATAGAGATCACACAGCAAGCCACTCACTTGGGGAAAGGGATGGACTTTCATCCACTTTGGGATAGATTTTGTACCTGAAATTTTCTTCCTTGTAGTCATAGTGCACCCAAAACACTAGCAGACTTATCAATTCTCTCAATTAATGTGAATGGTTTAAATTTTCCTCTAAAGAGGGACATTTTGGCTGAGTAGATACATAAACTCAGAACACATTCTGCTGCATACAAGAATCTCATCTTACCTTAAAGGATAAAAATAGACTGAGGGTGAAGGTATTAACATCTTCAATTCAGACAAATGGAAATCAGAAGAAAGCAGGGGTTGCAATTTTATTCTCAGATACAATAGGCTTTAAACCAACAAAGGAAAGATAAGGATGATCACTTCATATTTGTTAAGGGCAACACTCAACATGAAGAGATTTCAATTATGAACATTTATGCACCTAACCAGAATGCTCCTCAATTTACAAAGGAAACCCTAATAGACATAACAATTTGATATCTTCCTGCACAATAATTGTCAGAATTTTAACATCATTTTAGCAGTGTTGGATAGACTCTCCAAGTTTAAACTAAAGAAAGATATATTTGACTAAAACCTGACCTTACAACAAATGGACTTAACAGACATCAACAGAATATTTCATCCTAATTAAACTGAATACACATTTTTCTCATCAGCCTATGGAACATGCTCCAAAATTGATCACATTTTAGGTCATAAGTCTAACCTCAGCAAATTTAAAAGAATAGAAATTATACCTTGTATTTTCTCAAACAATCACAGAATTAAATTGAATTCAACAACAACAGGAACGACAGACTCAAACAAAGTCATGGAAGCTAAATAAATTTATGCTGAATGATAGCTGGGTCATAGATGAGATTAAGAAGGAAATTACCAATTTTTTTGAACAAAATAACAATGAAGACACAAATTATCAGAACCTGTGGAATACTGCAAAGACAGTCTGAAAAGGGAAATTTGTAGTATTGCAAGCCTTCCTCAAGAGAACAAAAAGAGAGGAAGTCAAAAACTTATGTGTCATCTCAAGTACCAGGAAAAGGAAGAACATTCCAAACCCAAACCCAGTAGAAGAAAATAAATAACCAGAATTAGAGCAGAATTAAATGAAATTGCTAACAGAAGAATCTTTCAGAAGATCAATGAATCAAAAAGTTGGGTTTTGGAAAAGATTAACAAAACTGAAAAACCTGTGGATAACCTAACCAGAAACAGAAAAGTAAAATTCCTAATATCATGAATCAGAAATGATAAAAGTGAAATAACAGCAGACACCTCAGATTTTCAAAAAAATCCTTAACTAATACTATTAAAAACACTATTCTCATAGTCTTCAGACACATGAAAAAATGCTCATTATCCTTAATCATCAGAGACATGCAAATCAGAACTACCTTGAGATATCATCTAACTTCAGTGAGATTAGCCCACATAATGAAATCTCAAAACCAGAGATGTTGGCATGGATGTGGAGAAAAGGGAATGCTTCTACATTGCTGCTGGGAATGCAAACTAATACATCCCTTTCGGAAAGACATTTGGAGAACACTCAGAGATCTAAAAATAGACTTGCCATTTGATCCTATAATTCCTTTTCTTGTTATATACCCAGAAGACCAAAAATCACATTACACCAAAGATATCTGTACCAGATTGTTTATTGCAGCCCAATGCATAATTGCTAAGTCATGGACGAAGCCCAAGTGCCCATCGATTCATGAATGGATTAATAAATTGTGGCACATGTATACTATGGAATATTATGCAGCCTTAAAGAAAGATGATGACTTTTCCTCTTTCATATTTACATGGATGAAGCTGGAACACATTCTCCTTAGCAAAGTATTTCAAGAATGGAAGAAAAAGTATCCAATGTATACAGCCCTAATATGAAGCAATTTTATAGCTTTCATGTGAAGGCTACATTCTAAACATAGCACAAGAAGACAGGGAAAGGGGAAAGAGAAAGAAGGGGAGGGTGAGGGCGGGAAGAGAGAGGGTAAAGGGTGGGATCACACTTGAGGTGCATCTTGGAAGGGTCAGGTGAAACCTACTAAGTGCAGAGCACAAATATTTTCACACAATAAATGAGAAAATCTCATGAAGTTTATGTCAAACAGTTGGATGAAAATATTTGAGATTGTATATGAAGCCCACACACTGTACCCCATGATTGAACTAATGTACACAGCTATGATTCGATTAAAAAAAAAAAAAAAACTATTCTCAGAAAAATGAAAATCTGGAGAAAATAGACCAATACTTTAGAAGTACACCATGTTCCTAGACTCAGCCAGAAAGAATTGGAAATATTGAATAGACCTATATCAAGTACTCAGATAGCATCAATTATATAACATCTCCCAAAAAAAGAAAAGTCCTTGACCAGATGGCTTCACATCAGAATTCTACCAAACCTATAAAGAGAAACTAGTACCTACATTACATAACCTTTTCCAAAACATAGAAAAAGAAGGACTACATCTCAACACATGCTATGAACCAAACAGCACCCTGATCTCCAAACCAGGAGAAGACCCAACAATGAAAGAAAATTATAGACCAATTTCCTTAATGAATACAGATGCTAAAATATTCAATGAGATCCTAGCAAACAGAATCCAAGTTGCTTTTGTCCCAAGGTCTTAAGGTTGGTTCAGCATACATAAATCTATAAATGAAATTCTTCACATAAACAAAATAAAAAGCAAAGACTATGATTCTCTCAATTGATGCTTTTGATAATATCCAGCATCCTTTCATGATCAGAACTCTTAAGAAAATAGGCTTAGATGAGTCATTTCTTAAACTGATGATAGAGGCCATCTATGGCAAATCAACAGCCAATATCATGTTGAATGGACTAAAATTTAAAACATTTCCACTCAAATCAAGAAATAGGCAAGGATGACCATTGTCTCCACTGCTATTCAACCTAGTAATGGAAGTCTTAGCCATTGCAATCAAGCAAGAGAAGGAGATCAAGGGTATCCAAATAGGGTCAGATGATATTAAACTCTCACTCTTTGAGGATGATATGATACTATACCTGGAAACTCCCAGGGAATCAACTTCAAAACTAGGAACAAATTCCTATGCACACTGCACATATCTTATTTTGAAGTAAAAAACAAAATGGGAACAAATACAATTCACACCAATGCATGTGACCGCGGGCTGTAGTTTGAGGATCCCTGCCCCCAAATCCTCCTTCCTTCTGTCTCTCTGCTCTCCTCTTCCCTTAACCCCCAGAATTTACTAGGTCATTAATTGTCCTTAATATCATAATTGAGTATGTAGGATTCTTGCTTCTCCATTCTTGTGATGCTTTACTAAGAAGAATATGTTCCACTTTCATCCAGGTTAATTCAAAAAAAAAAAAAAATGCAAAGTCCCTATTTTTTAATGGCTGAATAGTATTCCATGGTATACATATACCACAGCCTGTTAATCCATTCCTGGGTTGGTGGGCATTTAGACTGTTTCCACAATTTGGCAATTGTAAATTGAGCTGTGATAAACAGTCTAGTGGTTCTCAACCTTCCTT
>CAUYON010097150.1:0-11308 GCA_963573935.1 Arctocebus calabarensis
AAAATTGGCTGGGCATTGTGGCAGGTGCCTAGCTTGTTGTGGTCCCAGCTACTTGGGAGGGGGAGGCAAGAGACTCGCTTGAGCCCAGGAATTGGAGGTTGTTGTGAGCTATGATGCCATAGCACTCTATCCAGGGTGACAGCTTGAGGCTCTGTCTCAAAAAAAAAAAAAAAAAATCAATTTTAACCCTTTTCAGTTTCTCTAGTGATGACAGGGAACAGTGGAAATGAACCTAGAGGAGTGATGTGAGAAAAGAAAAGAACTTTCATCTGAGGAATACAAGTCCTTTTAATTATCAGGCCCAGAGAGACATTAAAGTAAGACATCAATCACAGCCTAACCCCCACTGGAGCTACGGATTCATCTCTTGTAACTGCTTGCTATTGCCAAAAATAGCTACAAATTGACCTATTAATGCCATACTGGACGCTATAATCCACATCCTGTAGTTTAACCATGCATAGGCAATCACTAATAAGTGTTACTTCTGTCAACCCATGGCAAACAACTTTACATCAGCCTACTCCCTGTTCCCCTTCCTGTGTCTTTTTTTTTCTATTTATTTCAATTTTTAAAAATATTTTTTATTAAATCATAGCTATGTACATTAATGCAATCATAGGGTTCAATGTGCTGGTTTCATATATAATCGGAAATATTTTCATCAAACTGGTTAACATAGCCTTCATGGCATTTTCTTAGTTTTTGTGTTAAGACATTTATATTCTGAAAAAATGCTCATCATCCTTATCATCAGAGAAATGCAGATCAAAACTACTTTGAGATATCTTCTAACCCCAATAAGATTAGCCCACACCACAAAATCCCAAAACCAGAGATGTTGGCGTGGATGTGGAGAAAAGGGAACACTTCTACATTGCTGGTGGGAATGCAAACTCTATGTTCTTTTTGGAAAGATGTATGGAGAACACTTAAAGATCTAAAAATAGATCTGCCATTTGATCCTATAATTCCTCTACTAGGTATATATCCAGAAGACCAAAAATCACATTATACTAAAGATATTTGTATCAGAATGTTTATTGCAGCACAATTCATAATTGTTAAGTCATGGAAGAAGCCCAAGTGCCCATCAATCCACGAATGGATTAATAAATTGTGGTATATGTATACCATGGAATATTATGCAGCCTGAAAGAAAGATGGAGACTTTACCTTTTTCATGTTTACATGGATAGAGCTGGAACATATTCTTCTCAGCAAAGTATCTCAAGAATGGAAGAAAAAGTATCCAATGTACTCTTCCTTTGCCTTTAAAAACCCACTTATAACTATTGCGAATCAGAGTGTATATTCAGGGCAACTTGAATGTGTGTTTCTGGGTTGCAATCCTCAAGCTTGGCCCAAATAAACTCTCTATTTATATTAATTTTGCCTCAGCTTCTTCCTTTTAGGTCAACAAATGTTACTGCAGGAAAGTCAGTAGTTTCCACTTTTATTAAAATTCATTCTTCCCCAGCTGCCGTCTACTTTCCTTTGGGGCCTGGCCAATTGCTCTGGAGGTCAATGCATCACTGTTCATTTATGTGACTGGTGCAGCTAACTACCTCCAATCTCCAGACCCACAATCCCAATACTCTCCTCAGCAAGATTTCTACCTCAAATCCCAAACAAGTCCTCTTCCCCCATCTAAAGACCTTATCCAGGCATAGGCATTTGAGAATGGGCCCCAGTGTCTCAAAAGTCAAGGAAAGCCTCTGAAAATTCAGCTGTTGGGTACATTTTGAACTTTCAGCATGAGCCAGTGCAGCTGGGAGTCCTGAAACTAAACTAGCATTCACGTATTCAGCAGTAGTCACTGAATGCCCCTTCTATCCACAGTACCCCAAAGCTGCGTCCAGATGGGAGCACCCAGGCATGGCTTCCCATTGCACGAGCCTCTGGAAGCCATGCCAGGACAAGTGGGGCACAAAGTCACTTCTGGCATCCCCTAGCACCAGGCTCCACTGGGCATTGTGCAGACCAGTGCTTTATTTCCAGCCCTGTGGGGGGGGGGACTTGGCCTGGGATTATGGGCAGCTCATTTTACCCCTGCCCTGGCCCCTGAGGGAGCCTCATACCTCAGGGATAATCTCTCTTGTCATTACCTGCCTCACAGGGATGTCAAGAGGATTTAATGAGATAATGTTTGTAAAGCATTTTGAGCTCCTCAGAAGAATGAATGGCACTATATAAATGCAAAACATCATTATTATAGTGATTACACAAGCATTCACTCTAGTTAAAAGCAAGGGGGGAGGAACCCTGATTCCATTATAATCTATTTCCCCCAAGAGAGCTGATAACACTCTGAAATATGCATCCCTTTTCCAACTGAAATTCTCCACCTTTATAATCAGCTCAGAAGTGAAATGTTTTGGGAAAATTTGAGAAATTTCTCTCTAGTCTCTTTCAAGAAGGAGGAACATTAAATAAGCATTCTTTGTCTGCTTACAAAAGAGCTGTTTTGACCAAAATCTTTCAAAAAGGCTGAGCTTTATGACTTCAAATTTAGCCAGTCTTTAGTCCCCACTGAGATAAATGAAGCAGTGTTAAATCTGAAAGGAGAAAATTGGTTTGGCAAGGTTCTAATGTTCGAAGCCGCCATTCAAGAGTTGCTGAACAGAGGCTGATTTTTCCATGTAACGGAATTGTTTCTTTCTAGAGAAATTATTCCAATGATTTTTCCCACACTGGAAAATGAGGCTTGTTATGTTGACAATAATCCATCTTTCCAACTTAGAAAGTTTATTGATTTTCAGGACTCTCAAAGTTCTTTTTCTTTAATAGGATCAGCCACTGAGTAGCAGAAGAGACTTCTGTATGGCAGGTATCTCAAACAGAAAGGATTCTGGGGGCCAGGCCACCTCATCCACAGAAGCCAGGGAAGTAGGCATCATTGTGACAAAGAGGGGCTTCCATGTTGAGGAGTGGTAGAAAGTGGCAATAGGCAGGTCTAAGGTAACTGGAGAACCTGCCAGAAGAATCCACTCCCCTCCTCAGCTCCAACTGGCTCTTGCCAGTGCAGAAATACTGGCCCAGGTTTCTTTGTCTTCAAGGGAGGTCAATAATCAATAATTCTATATACCATCTCCCACTTTCAAATGTTATCCCCAAATTAATTTTCTTTTCCTTTCTTCTTCCTCCTCTACTTAAAAAAAAAAGAAACTGTATAGCCAAACAAATACATGCATCATGGGATATTGTTTTCATCCTAAACTAATGTAAAACTTCCAATGAAACCAGAGTGGATTAAAATCTTTTCTTTTTTCTCTATGAGACTAATAGAGCCTTAGAATAACAGAATGTCAAATCATAACATTCTGACAGCCCTTCTGTCTCCAATATTGTATTGTCCTACCTCCACCACAAGTTGCTTAACTTCTCTGTGCCTTGGCCTCCTCATTTATATTATCAGCATGATAAGAACGCATACCTCACAGCACTGCTACGTGTACTAATACACGCACACAACACACACACACACACACACACACACACACGCTAGAATAGTACCACCCTCATTATTATTGTTGGTTCTCAGGCTACAAACTGGGAATCAAGTTCAATGCCCTTTTTATTTTACAACCCCATCTCTGCCACCTAATTCACTTCAGTCCAATTCAGCCTGATAATTCCATAGGCCTAAAATAGAAAAGCTGGGACAAGACATAGAAAGCCATGTTGGGGGTCTGGGGATAGGAAATAGCTGCAAAGCCAACTGAGTCAATGCAAATTTTTCCCTATTTTACCCTCACCGCTTTGAAAATGAACCCAAGAAGTTCAACTTCATCCGTCTGTTTTCAGAAGGCGATCTTTGATGATAAACTCCAGCAGAGAGGGAGGCAGGAGAAAAAGCTCTGAAATAGGGCTTAATCTGGGTTGTAGTTTGGATATCTACTCTGGCATGTTGAAAGGCTCTTTGTATAGTTGCTTTTTTATCTCATCTGTACAGGGAAGGATTTGGCCTAGGCAACCTCTAAGCCCCTTCCAGCTTTCATGTTTCGTGAGTCGGTGTCCTTTCTTTGTATCATCTTCCACAGGGCACAATCCCACCTGTACTAGGCAGTCACCAAATAGCTCTTGTCGGTATGATTCCTTTCCTAAGCGAGTTTTATCTCACTTGGAAGATTAATGTTATATACCTATAACAGTTAATGACATAAGATCATATAGAATTAAATACAAAAACGAGATACAAAGACATGCTTTAGGAGGTAGAAAGGGAAGCATAAGTTAGATATCTTGTGAGAAAAGAAAGACTGAACAATAGGGGGATTTCTAAGGGCCAGGAAAGAAAGGGAAGGAACATTCTGTAGGAATAAGAGCAGGAGCAAAAGCAAAGGGTAGGAAGTATTTAAAAATGTCCAAGAAGCCTTTTGCCTATACTGACAGACAGACATATAAAGAGGAATGAGAAAAAAAAAAGCAAAAGAAGTATACTTCCTACAAGCCCCAAATAACATTTCTAATCCCCATCAGGAAGACCACGGACATTTATGTAATCTAATGGAACACTCAACTTTTCTCTGTTTGTTTAGAAAGCATGCCACAGGGCTCAAGGAACTCTGGGAAGATAATGAAATTCACACCAGGAAACAGAAATCTCTTAAGAGATGCAAAAGCAACAGGGATGGGAGATGTGTGAGAAGAGAGAGAGCCCTCTTATGCTGGACCTCCTACAATCTACCGTGGAGATTTATGGGCAAATAATTACTACAGAAATAAAGTCTAATAAAAGAAATTCAGTACTGCTGCCAGCCCAGAGTTCTGAGTCGTCAATGTGAAATACTCTGCTTGCACTTCATCCCTTTGGGAGGACAGTAGGCACTGTGGAGGGGACTCAGGAATGTTTCTCTAGCACAGAGAGAAAAATGATCCTGGGCGTCACTTGCCAGGCAGAAGACACCCATACAAATCTCCTCTGTGTAGACAAAAGAGCAGAAGATGGAGGGTGGATGAGGACATTGGGCTTTCCAGGGATAGGACCTATGAAGAACAGGCTCTTTTGAAATGTCATTTTATTGATTTTGTTTCAACTATTAAAGGAAGCTCATGATAATGTGGAAATTGAGAGCCTATCGAACAACGCTGCTTCCCCAAATCTGTAACTCCTAAAACTTGAGCTGATGGAGGTGTTGAATTTCTTCTGTTGAACTCTGTTTTTACAGAAATTATTTGCCCATAATGCCACTTGTTTTATCTCATGAGGCCCCAATGTAAGTGGGGTCTCTATTTTTTTCACTGCTTTGGGAGATGTGAACTGTGGGCTTGAGTTGGTTCAGGTTAATTACACGCTATGACTTTTCTATTTCTTGCTCCAGGTGAGACTTGGCTTAAGAAGGCAGTGTGAGCAGAGTGAAGGCTGGCTTGGAGGGTGCCGGATGAGTGTGAGCTCTTCCATATCCTCATCCGGTACCCTCCACCCAACCATCGCAAATAAACATGCTTAGTCAAAGTGAATGCTTTGTCTGATAGTACTGATTCAAGACCAGTACCCTACACCTGCTGCCTTCCAACCAGATTGCTACCCTCAGTTCCTGCCCATAGAGAAATTCTATCGCTGTCTAGTCTCATTAGAAGAGATTCAACAGGTGAATCAGAAAGAACCCTTCACAGGATGGATAAATGCTTCCTTTCTCCTGTGGCCAAGGACACACAGATGTATCCCCTAGCAGTATAGGTAGGACACGCACTGAACAACCGCCCTACACTGCAATAGGAAACTCCCAGAAAAGGAAACATTCACTCTTGAAGGATTGTTTATTTGTCCGTTAATGAGGAACTGGCAGGAAGGGAGAAGCTGGGGCTTCTAAAAATCACTTCTGGGTCTGAATGCAGCAGGGGAAAAAATAAAAAGTCCAATGTAGAAGACCAAGCACGGAGAGAAAAGGGGCCTGGGCCCTCAGGCTCCCGTCTTGGGCTGGACCTTGGGGGTGAGGAGCACTTGACCTCAGTGCTCTCCAATTGCCTCATCTGTAGTTCACGTGATGTTCTCTCTGCCCTGAGCGATGCCCCAGAGCAGAGTGAAACAGGGACGTAAAGGGATGAAGTGACTGACCCTCAGGACAGTGCTGCCCAGATTGAGTGATGGGGAGAAAGAGTGGGCAAAGAGTGGGGGCGAAGATCCCCCCCACAGGTAGGAGAAGTGACAGAGCCAGCAGGTCCTCTAGACAGACCCCCCCACACACACACCACCCCCACCCAGCCAGGCTCCCAGGGGCCTGGGATATCTACATGGAGTGTCATCCAAAGGGGCACCATTAATAACACACTGACAGCAGACATAAACTGGCAGTGCCCCAGACAACCCAAGATTCGTGAGCTCCTCAGCTGTCACTGTGAAGGAGGGACTGGCTGCCTCAAGGTAGGGAGATGCGCTGAGCCCTGGAGGGATCCCACTGACCGGGCAACAGAGGTGGCCAGGAGCACCTCTGCAGGCCCATGTGGAGAGCTGCCTTGCTGGAGCCCACAGGAGAGTGGGACCAGAAGCTCTACCTAGTTCCAGCTGTGTTCCTGAGCTTATAGTCCCAGTAAATGCTAGAAAAGCCCCCAGGCAGACATACTTATCTCTAACTTTCTTACTCATCTTTTTTTCCCCCCTGAGGCAAACCCAGGAGACAGAGTCCTTACATTTCTGTGAGTTTTCTCTCTCTCTCTCTCTTTTTTTTTTTTTTTTTTAGAGACGGTGTCTCACTATGTTGCCCTTGGTAGAGTGCTGTGGCTTCACAGCTCACAGCAACCTCCAGCTCTTGGGCTTAGGCGATTCTCTTGCCTCAGCCTCCCGAGTAGCTGGAACTACAGGCACCTGCCACTTACCCGGCTATTTTTTTGTTGCCGTTTGGCCGGGGCCGTGTTTTGAACCTGCCACAAGGCCCGGCTATTTTTTTGTTACAGTTTGGCCAGGGCCGGGTTTTGAACCCAGCACCTTCGGTATATGGAGCTAGTGCCCTACTCAGTGCCAAATCGTGGGGCTTGTGATGAACACTGCACTGTCCTAGGTGCTAAGGGATGTGAGGAGAGGTTTCATACAATTCTCTTCCTTGGCCAAGTACAGTGGCTTATGTCTGTAATTTTAGCACTTTGGGAGGCTGAGGCAGGATTTCTTGAGGCCAGGACTTTGAGACCAGCCTGGGCAACATTGCAAGATCCAGTCTCTATAAAAAATTAATAAGTAGCCAGGTGTGTTGGCATGCACTTATGTTCCCAGCTACTTGGAAGGCCGAGGCAGGACAATCACTTGAGCCCAGGAGTGTGAGTTACAATGATGCCACTATGAAGTTACAATGCTATGATAATGCTGCTGCACTTTAACCTGGGTGCCAGAGCAAGACTTTGTCTCAAAAAGCCCCCCTCTGCCTTCAAGTTGAAAACAACTTTGGGGATGGAACACTGGATTTGAGGAGACTTGTGGATCTGAATGACCAGAGGATCTGAAACAGCTCTGTGTGCAGCATATCCATGCACTAAATTGCTGGCACAAGCTTGGGGCTACTATACAGACATCAGAAAAAGGGCCCTCCAAGGGGACTGAAGGGGTTGTTGGGGTGTCCTGGAGAAGGAAGACAGAAACTAGACGTGTGGGTGAAACCTGGGGGGAAGGTAAAAGAGGGTCCCAGGTAGAGCAAAAGCAGGAGGCCAGCACAGCTCGGGGGCTTGCAGACTCATCAGCAAGGAGAAGGTCAAGGTGCATTTCCCTTTTCCCCTACTCAGGACCCACTTTGTTTACTTAAACAGGTCCCCCATTGTATATTTTAATGAGTTGTCCAAGAAAGGAATAAATGAAAGAAAAACATTTCCCTAGGTAGTTTCCCTTTTGTCGTACTGTCTTATTTTCTATTTTTGTTTTTGCTTTAAAAAAAAGAAAAGATAAGGGAAAGGCTTCTTACAGAGTCTTCACATTTATTCCTGGCCCTGGAGAACATGAAGGGACTTTTCGCCACTCAGGCAGGGGGAGTCTGAGATGGAGTGTGTATTTCCTTTATCTTCTCTGGGCTGGGCCAGGTAAGGGCTAGCAACCTGGTTCCTTGCTCCAGCTTGTCTCTAGGGAGGTTGTGGCTCTGGACTTCAGTTTTTCTATCTGAAAAAGAGAAGGTTTTAGATGCCGCACTTTAATATCATTCCTGGCACCCAGGGTCAATGACTCCAGGATGCCATTCATTCATCCATCCATCATTCAGCAGAAGTTCTCTGGGCACCTCCTGCACGCTAAGCATTGGCACTACAGGTGTGAACAAGTCACGGTTTGTTCAAATACCCTGGAGAGGAGGGTGGGTAAAGACACACCTGCAGCTGCTCAAAGGAGAGCCACACTGGGAAGCCAAGCGGAGATGCGGCAGCCACAGTGTGCCGAGGGTTGGTGCCCAGCCACAGGGTCATCAGAACTTACAATCAGGACAAACAGGCAGACTGTCTCCACCAGAGATATCTGCCCAAAGCAGCAGGGTCCCAGCTCCAAAATGGGCAAGTTGATGAGAATATGACCTACTGAGGTTACTGAGACAGGCCTCGGCACTGGGATTATGTAGTGACATGAGGGTCCAGTTACCATTTCTGGGGTATGACCTGAGGGAGGGGGAGGGCTCCAGGCAGTTGGCAGAGGCCCAACAGTTGGAACTGAAGCACAGAGAGGGCAGCTCTGGGAGAAGGGACAGCTGGGGCCACAGTCCGACTGTTGGATTGGATGGGTTTCAAACCCTCCAACCAGTTCTTCCTGGTCTCAGCAGCTGAGAATAGGCCTCAGTTTATACATGGAGGACAAATGCCTCTGGGACAGAGCAAAGCTACAAAAATTGGGGACTGGAGAGGGCCTGAGAACACAGGTGTAAGAGGAAACGTGATAATAATATGACAACAGTAATCAGAATAAACATAATAACCACCAGGCTAACAATTATTGAGCACTTACAGACTATTTGCTAATGATTCTACATAAATTATCTCTCATAAATTTTGCAATGTGTCTATAATATATCTAGTATCATCTCCATTTTACAAGTGAAGAAGTGGAGCTTTTGAGAGATGGAATACCTTAGCCTGCCCTGTGCCAGCCAGGAGCACCTCCCTTGTGTTGCACTAACAAAAGCTCCCAAGTCTTAGTAGCTTAACGGAGACGTTTACTTCTCACTCATGTTGAAGGCACGCGGACAGGGGTCTCTGCTTATCCTGGTCAATTAGATTTTCAGGTTAAAGCAAAACTGACATTGGCTTCCCCAATTGCTAGAGTAGGGACCAGGGAATGTGGTGAATTTTGCACCTGCTTTGAAAGCTCCCATCTGGGAATGGAAACTTTAAAAGTAAGTCACATGGCCTTGTCTAAGTAAGTCATGTGACCACTGAGGGCTCCAAAGGGGCAGATATGTGCAATTCTCTCATGAGTCCAGTTAGAGAATGGAAGTATTTTTCAACAGGCTGACTTGGGGCTTCACAGAACAGGAGAGGAAATCAAGTTTCAACCCCACACTGGCTGACTTCAGAACCTAGGCTCTATGCTCACCCTGTACTGGAAAAAAAAGCCAGCCAGCTGATGGTCTCTTGGCCTCTTTATACCCTGCCCACACCGTCCTTGCAGCTTCTTCCCTCCCCTTGCCAGGCTGTGGGTTAGGAGACAGGCACCGGGTGATTGATGGCTCCCAGCAATAGTCGGGGAGAGATTATCTAACAGCATGGGCTGAAGGAGCTATGGCTGGGTGCCTGCTCGTAATAGCAATTGAAGCACTACTTTCCGCAGGGTTTGGAGTGCCGGGGTCTCGAGGGCTTATTAATCCCACAGCAGTCCCAGGAGGGGTTCATTGCTGCTGTTATTTATACCTTTTGCTGTGCTCATCCAGCAAGGAGAGTCAGCTGGGATTATGTTCCAGGGACACAGGGCCCGGGCTGCCATCCAAGCTGGGGCTGCAGAGGGCTCTTCCTCCTTGGCCCGTTCCCCGGCTGCATGCCCATGGAGGAGTGAATGGAGGCTGGTAAGTCAGGGAGATGCAGACGCAGGCACCAGAGAGGAGTGGCCAGGAGGATGTGGAGTCTTGGGACTTTGCTAATTCCTTTCGAGGTAAGCTTGAGGGCAATCTCTGCAACCTCTCCTCCCCAGGCCAGGGGTCTGTGCCTTCCTCAGAATGCTGTCCTCTCGCAGTCTGTCCCTGCACTTCTTGTTATAATAGTTACCTGGTTTTATTCTTTCTTCTTCTGTGTGACACGCACTGTCTAGAGTAATTAAGGTGAGTTCTTCAGACCACAGATTATGGCTCAGCTTCGAGCACCACATACAAGCAGTGTTCAATCAGTACTTGCAGCCCCCGGCCCTGCCTGCCTCTCGGAGCTCACCTCCTGCCACGGCCTCCTTTGCTTTCACTTTGCCCTGCTGCCAGTTGGAATGAGAGCTCGTCTTGGCATTGTGCTCCTCCTTGCCTGAGCCCACGCTTTCCTTTGGCCTGGAATGTCCTTCCTCTCCTCGTTGCCAACCACTCATCTCAACAGAGCGGAACTCTCCCTCCTCTGCGCCAACAGTGTTCCTGGCACATAATTCTATTGTAGAAGTTACTCTACTTTGATTAGTTGTTTATCTGACTTTCCTACCAGATGGAGAGCATCTTGAGAATAGACGTGTCTTATGTATTTTTTGTGTCATTCTGCCTTTGTCTATAGGACCCGGGCTAGGTTTAGGTGAGGAAGGCACTTGCCTGGGGCTCAAAACACAAGGGTAGCAGGCAGTCTCCATGAGGAGACTGTAAAATAATATTTAATGCAATATTTTTAAAAATCAAAATTAATGCAAAGATCCATAACAAAATATCAAAATTTCATTATTCTTAAAATTTATATCCTCCATAGTTGACCACCTCCCTACATTGACCAACTCCTTAAGTTGACCTAATTTTCATAGGCTGAACATGCACCACATGTACATATCAGTATGGTAGGCCTACCTACTTATATTGACCACCTCCATATGTTGACCAGTTTGTTACAGTCCCTTTGGTGATCAACTTACAGAGGTTCTACTGTAATTAGTAAAATGATGACTATAAGTAACAGATTAACATATTCATTATCTCCCACAGTTACCTTTTTTTTTTTTTTATAATTTTATTGAATCGTAATTCTGTACATTGGTGCAATCATAGGGTACAATTCATATACATTCAGAAATGTTTTGATCGTACTGTTACATATAGCCTTCATGGCATTTTCTTGATCACTATATAAAGACATTGATACTCTACATTTAATAAGTTTCCCCAGTACCCTGCTAAGATGCACCGTAGGTGTGATCCCACCAATTGCCCTCCCTCCACCCATACTCCCCCCTCCC
>CAUYON010097153.1:0-15147 GCA_963573935.1 Arctocebus calabarensis
GAGCCTTCAATGGAACTTGTAAGTACCCCTGCCTCAGACCCAAGGGGTGCCCCTGGTAACTTGGGGTTCATATAAGAAAGTTTTCAAAGATACTGACCCTCTAATGGGATAACTTGGCACTCCACCTACTCTTGAGACCAAGTTCCTGGCCTGCTTAACAGTGTTGGCTCAGAATTCTGTTAAGGTGTGCCTTCTTCTTTTAGAATTTTTTTTTTTAATCTGCCACTAAAGCTGAACACATCTATTGGACAAACTTAATAGAACCACTCCTAGTCCAGGCTGTGGTTTGTGGAATTCTGATCTCCTCCTATCCAGTAACCATATTACTTAAACTGGAGGCCTTTATATGTCCTTATTATGACCTCTAGTGAATCAAACTGATTGGCTATATTTCCCTAATATTTCCTCCTTTTTTTATGAATAACAATAACAACGTTTAAGATAAGGATTAGATACAAAAACCATGTAAAGAATGAATGAAGATAAATACATTCAGAAAAGAAAATAGACAAATACTGAAATATTAAGCAATATTAGTAATAATAATGCCAAGAAAGTAACGTTCACGTTGTCAAATAAGACATTACAGAGTGCTTTGACTCTGAAGTCATCAGTTAACTTGTTATTTTTTTCCAAAGTCTCAAAAAATAGACAATTAATATTATATAAATAAAAGTAGAGTTTCAAAACACAGATCATGCCAAATCTTATAGACAATAGAAAAAGAAGAAATATTTCAAAATCATTCTACTTGATCTAGATACACCTGATATTGAAATTGAAGAAAATATATTGTTATAAAGGGAAATTACAAACATATTTCACTTATAAATGAGGATGCAATATCCTAAACAACATATTAACAAGTTGAATTAAAAATTAATGTTTAACTAATGTACTTTGGTCAAAACTGAATCCAATTTATTTCCTTTTTTATTGATAAAACCCCTCTCTACTTTTGCCTTCTTTCATCTCAGTCTTGTGCTGTGGTTGCATCCCAACTTTGTTTACATTACTCTACTAAAATTCACAATATTACTTTCATAAGTACCACCTCTATAACATCCCCTTCTTTCATTGAAAATAATTAATCTATACCAAATTTAACTCTTAGCAGGCATTTTTCACATTCTTCCACTCCTGATAACATTCATTGGGACTTTGCTGTGTACAGTAACCTCCTCAAGCAAATCTCATCCAACAGGTTTACCTTCTTAACTGAGGCCTCTATGGCCATTTAAATACATGAGGTAAGTCATTAAAATTTACAGAATGTATTCAAGATAAGACTATTTGGAATGATAGTCCTTCTCTGGCCCAGTACTTCAAGTTTGCCAAAATGATTTATGTTCCCCTTACTCTCCCCTTTTTTCCTCATACTTTGAGACATGGTACTATCAATACCAGTGCCTCTGGCATGTTTTCAATGAATTTAACCACTTCTCTTTCCGATGAGATCATTGTGTGTATTACTAGCCCATTTGTGTTTTTATTAGTTCCTTCCTTTTCATTCCACAACACTATGTATTCTTCTACCTTATCATTTTCTACTACTTGATTAAGTACTTGTTTTTCTCACCATAATATTACCACCTTAAATATCACTACTTGTATTCATTATGTAAATAAAAGTGGATGCCTGGGTTCCAGTTCACCTTGAACTACTCTGGCAGACTCCACCTTACATATCATAATTGATAAGTGACTAAGACCAAAAAGGTTCCTTATAAGCCTTATTGCATTTATAATCTCCACTATTGTTTTACTTGCTAGTGCATCAGAGGCCATAGCAACTTTAGGTGAATCTGATCAGACTGATCATTTTGTTGATATTATTATGGCTAATACCACTCAAGAACTTACAAAACAAGCTAAAATTAACTAAGTCATTCAAAAAATTAATGCCCTGAGGCAGCTGTTGAATGACTTGGTAAAAAATAACAAGCCTTACAAAGAAGAACTGCTCTCAACTGTGACTTTAACAATACCAGTGTTTGTGTTACAGCAGGTCCTTACCACAGTTCCCTGCTCCCTGGTAACTGGTTAAGAGTTACTTGGAAGGTGCCTTTAATGATATTATGGCTCAAGGCATAGGCTATTGCCATCCAAAAGATCAGCACTTTGGAAAAAGATTTTCAGTGGTTATCCCCTTCTCATTGGTTTTCAGGATTAAATTTAAGAATGTGGGGTTTTGGTGCCTTCATGATCCTTTTCATTATCTTCATCTCACTCAGATTGTGGATGTATCAACATCCTGCCTCAATGACAGAAAAAAACAAGATGAGATGTTTGTTGATGATTAATGAAACTCCTTGTTTCATTAATTTTCTGAATGATTCTATTGTTTTCAATGTCATTGATCTCTGATTTAATTTTGGATATTTCTTCTCTTCTGCTGGGTTTAGGCTTAGAGTGTTCTTTTTCTAATCCTATAAAATGACTTGTGAGTTTGTTGATGCACTCTTTTTCTATTTTTTCAAATGTCAGCCTCTAAAGTGCTAAATTTTCCTCTCAGAACTGCTTTTGCAGTATCCCAAATGTTTTCATAGCTTGTGTCTTCATTATTGTTGTGCTCAAGGAAGTTAATGATTTCCTCTTTTATTTCTTCCTGCACTCAACTGTTATTCAACAGAAGGTTGTTTAATTTCCATGTCTTTGTGTGAGGTTCAATGGTTTTTTTGGAGTTGAGTTCCACCTTTAGAGCCCTGTGGTCTGAGAAAATACAAGGTAAAATGTCAATTCTTTGATTCTGTTGAGGTTTGTTTTGTGTATGATCAATTTTGGAGAATGTTCCATGAGAAGAATGCATATTCTTTATCTTTGGGATGGAGTATTCTATATACATCTATCAAGCACAGCTGTTCCCAGGATCTCGTTTAAGTCCCTTATATCTTTGTTTAATTTCTGTTTAGAGGATCTGTCCAGCTCTGTGTAAGAGTCCCCTATTATTATGTTTCTATAGGATATCATATTGCTCAGACTGAGTATGGTCTGTTTCAAGAATCTGGGAGCATTTACGTTGGGTGCATAAATATTTAGAATTGAAACATCTTCTTGTATTTTTCCCTTGACCAATATAAAGTGACCATCTTTGTCTTTTTTACTTTAGTTGCTTTAAATCCACATGTATCTAAAAATAAGATTGTAACCCCTCTTTTCTTCTGAAGTCCATTTGCCAGAAAAATTGTCTTCCAACCCTTAACTGGGAGTTTTAATCTGTCTTTTGAAGCTACGTGTGTTTCCTGCAGACAGCAAATGTATAGCTTATTTTTTTTTAATCCAATCAGCCAATCAATGCCTCTTTAGTGGGGAATTCAAGCCATTAACATTTATTGAGATAACTGATAAGTGTGGTAGTGTTCTATTCATTTTATTTTGTGAGAGTCCATTGCTTAGGTTTATCTTTTGCATCATTGTGGAAATTAGGTTCTGTCCTTTAATTTCTGAGTTCTTCCTTTGCTGTTAGTCCATTGTGAAGGTCAGGGTGTAGAACAGGTTGAAGTATTTCCTTAGAGCTGGTCTTGTTGTGGCGAATTTCATCAATGTTTGTACATCAGTAAATGATTTGATTCATCTGTCAATTTTAAAGCTTAGCTTAGCAGGATATAGAATTATGGGCTAAAAGTTTTTCTGTTTAAGTAGATTAAAGGTAGATGACCATTGTCTTTTGGTTTGAAAAGTTTCATTAGAGAAGTCTGCAGTCACCCTAATGGATTTTCCCCTGTAGGTCAACTGTTGCTCACTACTGTCAGCTTGAGGAATCTTTTCTTTTGTCTTGACTTTGGACAAGTTCATCACATGTGTCTTAGAGAAGCTCTGTTAGAGTTGAAGTGACCTGGGGTCAGATATCCCTCTGAAAGGAGTGTTATCAGACTCTTTGGTGATACTTGGGAAATTTTCATTTATAATATTCTCCAGTTTGGCTTCCATTCCCTTAGGGCATTCTTCTTCCCTTTCTGGGATACCTATAACTCATATGAGTTCAACGCTTCATAAGTTCCTATAATTCTTTCAGTGAACGTTCTTCTTTCTCCCTCTTCTTTTCTGCCTCTTTAACTGAGTTATCTCAAGAGCTTTGTACTCTACCTCTGAGATTCTTTCTTCTGTATGGTCTAATCTGTTGTTGACACTTTCTATTGCATCTTTAAGTTCTCTAATGGTCTTCTTCAGTTCTTTCAGCTCTGCTATATCCTTTATATATTCTTCTTATCATTCATCTCTAATTTAATTCTGGTTTTGGACTTCCTTTTGGTTATTTTCCACTTTCTCAGCAGTTTCCTTCACTATTTCCATTATTTCCTTCCATGTTTTCATCATCTGTACTCTAAATTCCCTTTTTGTCTTCTCTATACATTTATTTATAGCTAGAATCCTCTGGAGTAGCTTCCTCATGTTTTCATGAAGGAGTTGCTCTGGACTAGTTTTTTCATGCTGCCAGGAATTTTCTGCTGATTCTCCCTCATGAGTGTTTTCTGTTATCAGTTTCCTTGCCCTGATTTTCCTTTCACTTCCTCTTGTTCTTTATGTTACTGTGCCTCTGGACTAGGGTTTTGATGAGTCCTTTTAGCAGCATACCAGAAGGATGAGAAGATTGAAGAGCAAGAAAGGAAAAATAGAATAAAGAGAGAGAGAAAGGAGAGGGATGAGTAAAAGAGAATATTGAGAAAAAGAAGAGCGGCACATAAAAAGGGAGACAGGAACAATATAGGTGTACAGTAGCGTACTTTGATCTAACCTTATACCACCCACCACCTCAGGCAGTGCCGAATAGTTCCCTTGAGGTCAGCAGGTCTTTGTTAGCCTTTTGGACACAGTACCCCACCTCCACCAAGTAGAGAGGAAAGACAAAAGTGCTACAAATTAAACCAAAAGAAGCAAGCAGAACACTTTATGGGATGAATTTGGGGGGGGAAATCAAATAATAGTGGTAGAAACACTAGCAAAAATGAAGCTCTAATTGTTAAAGAAGGCAACAATGGATAATCATATTTTATATTTAAAAAATGAAGAAAGACCAGAAAGAAAAAAAAGGAAAAAATTTAGATGGGAGATGTTTAAATTTTAAAAAACAAAACAACAACCACAACAAAAATTAAAAAAAAAAAAGAAAAGAAAAAAAAAGCAGATTATATATCTTGCTAAATATTGAGCAACAGGTAATCTGGGCTATGAGATGTAATCACAATGCTGGTACAGATGTACAAGATGGAGACTGGAGGCCTCTGCTGAGTTCTCAAACCCCACAGTGTGGAGAGCATAAATCTCTCCTCAGCCAGCTTAAAAGACACTTTAAACTGCTAACCTTGGCTAAGCACAAGCTTTCTCAAAAAAGTGCTTGTTCCTGAAGCGGCTGTCCACTTACCCAGTGTGCCAAAACCAGTCTCACTCTATGCCCCTGAGGGCCAGGGCTGTAAGGCCTCTCAGTCCCTGTGTTTAGGCTGCTCAGTCACTAGATTACTCACCCAGGATCTCCCACCCGATCCTCCCTCTGCAACCCTAAGGGCAGAGCTTGCCAGGGAAGTTCTCCCAGAATGGCTCCGCATGGCCCACAGCCGACAACTATTAGTTCGGTCTGGCTCAGTGGCTCAGTCTGGGGCCCTAGACAATGCTGAAAGTCCTCCACACTCTTGTGCAAGTTCTACCAAGATAGTTCAACTGAGTGCTAAGTCCAAAAAAAAAACAAAACAGCTCACAGGTAAGACCTTTCCACTTTGCAATTGCACTGCTGCAATCTCACTGTACTTACAGTTGCCAGCGATATTAGACCAAATGAACACATGCAAACATTTTCCAGTTTTCCACTGCTTTTCTCCTCCTGGTGGGGTCCAGATGTCTGTTGATGACTTCCTGTGTCCCCACAGGGATGTTTCTAGGCAGATTCCACCAGCCAGAGATGCTTAGAGTCTTCTCACCCCAGATTCACTGTGCCCAGTTGCAAGGAAGCTGTTACTCAGCCACCATCTTGCTCCTTTTTTCTCGCTACGCATATTTTTAAATGTGTTTCTGTCACCCCTAATCCACTTTGACCAAGTGTTTGTTGAAGTATTTTGTTCATTAATCAAACTTTTCTCACTGCTGAGTTTTGAGAGTTCTTTGTAAATACTAAAAACAAGTTATTTGCTGGAGGTTATTTATAAGTATTTCCTACTCATCGTTGCTTTATCTTTTCATTCCCTCAATAGGGTCTTTTGCAGAGCAAAGCTTTTATTTATTATTATTAGTAGTAGATATGAGATGTTGCTATGTTGCCCAGGCTAGTCTTATACCTCTGACCTCAAGTGATACTCTTATCTCAGGTTTTCCAGTAGGTGGAACCATAGGCACTTGCCTCTATGTAATTTTCAGTTCTTTTTATTTTCTGGACAGATGAGAGGTCTCCCTATCTTTTTATGCTGCAATTGGCCTTCTGGCTCCAAGGTATCTTTTAACCTCTACTTGGGAATAGACGTGGCTCAGACCTCTATTCCCAACCACTGCAGAGAAAAACTTAAATTTTTTTTTCAGAGGTGGAATTTCACTCTATTGCCCAGGATGGAGTAGAGTGGAAGGATCATAGCTTATGGTAGTCTTGAATTCCTGGGCTGAAGGAATCCTCCCACCTTGGCCTGGTGAGTAGCTAGGACCATAGATGTGTGCTACCAAGCCCAGATGATGTTTTCTTTTCTTTTCTAATTTTTGTAGACATGTGATCTTTCTATATTGCTCAAGCTGCTCTTGAACTCTTGACCTCAAATGATCCTCTTTAACCAGCTATTAGCTTATTGCAGAGACTATATCCTAAAGAATGACCCCCACACCGTACAGGTGATTGTCCTTAAGCTGGTAACTTAGATAATGATATAACTAGCTATTCCAATTTTCTGTCAAGTCGGTTGTTTTCAGATGATGCACTATACTGCAGGGACAGTGAATTGTGAGGTGATGTGCCGATCACTGCATTTCCATTGCCAAACAAGTAATATTTTGTTTAGAACAAATGATATATGGATTTCTATGTCAGTCAATACAGCCTTCTGTCAGATCCCAGACAGTGGTAGTGGCTGAGGCATTATAAACTGGAAGGTATCAGTTACAAGGCCAAAAACTGCCTCTTTTGGGTTGAAATGTATCTGATGTGCTTACCTTGCTAAGTGATTGCTTGGCAACCCCTTGAAGGATGACACACGTGAAGGGCTCAGAATTAATCCTGGGACCACCAACCAGGAAGTGGGTAACCAACTCTTGGGTAGTTGATAGACAGTGGGTTTCCAAACCCACCCTCCAGAAAATATCTTTTGTACAGAAAATTTTTAGGGTAAAACATGAGCAGCTGGTCATGTCTTAGATGTTTCTTTGGAAAACTTATGATCACTGAAAGGGTTAGATAAGTACAGTAGACATCTGCATATTGACCCCCCCCCAAAAAAAACTGCCCTCAGTGCACATCATAGCAAAGGTAATGAGGATCCAATTCCCCATAGTTTCATTGTTGATTTTTCTATAAAAGAGTAACCTGAAGCAAGGTAGGATACATGGCTACAGAGTTCATGAAGGATCAAGAGCAAATGCGACTTTCGGACCTTAAAGACTGGGCTTTAGGCTGAGAGAAAGCATCCAAGGACGGTGGTAAAGAGAAAATGAACAGTCCATTGTGTAAGAGGTAACTGCAATACAGTCTAGCAGGGGCACAAGTGTGCAGGTACAGACACCAGTAATGTATGTTAGTCTAGGTGAGAGGCACCAGTGGCTCTGGTCAATAAAGTGCCAATTCAATAAGCAGTAAGTGATTAGTAATTATTTTAAAAAGATGTGTTGAGTTTGGAATCATTCTAGGCTCCAGGGGCCCCAGAGCGAACTTCTTGAGTTTACACTTTAATGTACAGGCACAATGCAGGAATAAGCCAATAAATAAATATATACCTGTCAGTGATGAATATTCCTAGGGAAAAGAAAAGTTTAGGCTTAAGTAATGGAGAGGTTACTATTTTATATAGTGTTACCATTGTAGGATTTCCTGAATACAGCAGCATCTTATCAGAGACCAGAATGAAGACATTAATCAAGGTCTTGAGAGTTGATTAGAAAAACTATCCACCACAGCAGAGCGATCACCCTGTTTTTCAGTATTAAGTTACAAATGTGCTAGTCCTCATATGAACAATTCTGCTTCTTCTCAGTGGCAAGAGGCACTAACTGAATTAAGGTTATTTTAGAGCAACACAAGGAGACTTATCTGGTATACTGAGGTCTGAAAATTAAGTTTAAGAACTACTAATCCTACAAAAAGTGCTACATACTTCTTTGCTGAATATCACTATGAAATGTCACTATCACTTCATATTCTTTGCTGAATATCACTATGAAATATCACTATCACCTTTGAAATATTTTCCTTGAGAATCTTTGCACTGATGCCAGCACCCAGGGGCACCTGGCACTACCCTTCAAAACACATTTGGAACTTTTTTTCTGGAATGTACATCAAAGGGCTGTCACATTACCTGTGATGTCCTGAATATCATCAAAATGTCTTCCTTTCAATATTTCCGTTAACTTCAGGTATAGAGAAAAGTCAATGTGGGCCACATCAGGTGAGTAGGGAGGGTGCCCAGAATAGTTATTTGTTTACAGGGCAAAAATTCCCTTCCAGGCAGTGCCCTGTGAGCTGCTGCATTGTCATAATTCAAGAATCACATGTCGTGGGCCAATGTTTTCAGTTAAAAATTTACTGGTTCTCCATGGACATTTACTTCCTCTGTTAAGCCTTTCACATCCAGCTAATGATTGTGACTCACAGTCCCATGAATTTTGGCAATGCTTTTATCAGTTCTGCTGATTACTTGCCACCCTGATCTCTCTTCACACGTGGTGATTACTCTGTCCTCTGAAAACCATTTAATCCATGTGTACACTGCCGTGTTCCTCCTGGCACTATCCCCATTCACTTGGACTAACATGTTCTGATGTCACTCCCACTCTTGCAAAATTTAACAAGAAATGTAATGTTTGTTTTTTCTTCTAACTCAAGCTCTGATATTTTTGTGACTGCACACACAAATAACAATAATGAAAGCCACTCAGGAAAGCACCACCACACGTACACAGTAACACAGCTGGGAGACATTGCTATACCAATGTTATGAATCCTTATGGAGTTATTGGTACAAGGCTGCCAATGCAAGGGGATGGTGGCAAGTTCATGATGTTATTGTCAGACCCCTTCATATAATGCAGTTTTACCTTCTACAAGGACTTAAAACATGGTTTTATAAGATTCTGCCATTATCATGTCACTTTATTCCTGGTTTGTATCTGGCTGGCATAGTATGTGAAATGGTTCATTCCCTTGTACTCACCTACATTCCCTGGAACAGCCACATTGGTATCCAGACCTACTGAATGACAATGCACTTTAACAAGTTCTCCAGGTGGTTATAGGCACATTTACCTTTGAAAGGCATTGGTAATACATGCCTTGACCATGGTGCAGTGACCTTGGTCTGGGAGCTGAAGAAAGACTTGGAGAAGATGGATGGGGAGGTGGGAGGTGAGCTTGCCTGGGCCTTCATTCTCATTTGCTGATGCAAACCCTAGCTCAGTCTCTTTCCAAGGGGAGTGTTTCTAGGTGGACATAGACTGGACCCACTTGTTATCCCCTTTAGAGTGAATCAGGCAGAGAATTTCAATGAGCCAGTTTGTTTCTGAATTAGGAAGAAAAAGTATAGTCATTCATTTCAGTCTGGTCCAAAAAAGAAAATATGGTAAAATACACATAAGATGAAATGTACCATTTTAAAGCATACAGTTCAGTAGTGTTAAGTAAGTTCTAGTTGCTGCATAGACAATCTCCATAAATTTTTAATCTTGTAAAACTGAGACTCTATACTTAATAAACAACACTCATTCCTGTCTTCTTCCAGCCCCTAGCAACCACCTTTGTACTTTCCCTTCTGTGAACATGACTACTCTAGACACATTATGTAAGTAGAGACATGCAGTGTGTGCATTTTTGTGACTAGATAAATTAATTTAGTGTAGTGTCCTCAAGGTTTATCCCTGCTGTAGCATGCATCAGCATTTTCTTCCTTTTGACCGTTGAATCCTATTCCACTATATGTATATGCCACAGTTTGTTTGTCCCTCATCTGTCAAGGAGTTATTTGGTTGCTGCCACCTTTGGCCATTTGCTGAAGTCTTTGAATAAGTTCCTATTGCTCTTAGCTTTTCAGGGCCCTGCCACTTGCAGCACCTCTAGTCTCACCCTCCAGTTTCACTCCCATAGAAATATCACCTACATCTGCCAGTCCCTTCAATTTGTGGGGACATTTTCCTACTGGTGACCATCACCCAAGATGCTTCTTTTATGTGAAAATATCCCTTCTCACCAAGGAATCTTACTTTTATTTTTTCTATTTCAATTTAGATTCTGTTTCTTCCATTAGGACTTTAGTGGTCATCCTTATCCTTGCTGATACACACACCTGAATCAGCCTTAAGATTCACGGCTCTGGGTTCTCCAAATACTGTCGATGATCCCCTCTAAACACTTGTCTTCCTCTAATTCCCTGGCTGAATTCTTTTTTCCAAAGGTACATGGCACTAAGTGTTGCTCTGTGCCCCGCCCCAAGCATTGCACATTGTCTGGTGTATAGAGAGTGGTCCAATCAGGACCTTAGGAGGTGGCTCATTCCTGTCATTCAAGACAGAGGTGTTAGGCTAGCGTGTGAGGCCAGGAGCTCCAGATCAGCTTCAGCAATGTAGCAAAACCCATATTCATAACAGAATAAAAATAAAAAATTGACTTAGCTGGGTGGCACATACCCATAGTTCCAAATACTTGAGAGAATTTTTTGAGGGCATGGTGATCTATGATTGGGCCACTGCACTGCAGCTGGGACACACAGCAAGACCCTGTCCCACAGAGAATAAAAAGAGAGAGAAAGCTAGCTCTCCAATCATCTACTGAACAATCGAGGAACACAGCCACAGCCTTTCATGGTTCAGGATTCTTTATCTTTAAATGAATTGAGGAAAGTGACTATTTCTACATCTTAAACTTTTATAACAAACTCTTCTCATGCTTTTCTGAGAATTTCAGGGCTGTAAGGGCCTCTCAGGAAAGGTGTCCCTTCATTGCAGAAGTTATTCTCTGCCACAGTGACCAGGTCTTTGAGTTCATTGCCGGAGTTTCAGCTGCAGCCACTGCTGGAGGCTGTGGCAGCTGCTGACAGATCAAGTTTCATAATGAAGAGAAAACAACTATGTATTTCTGCCCAATTGTGGTGAAGTTTGTTGGCTACTTCAAAGCAGTAGGTATGGTGACCATCAATCACAAGTTTAACAATATTGAGCCATTGTGAACTTGAGAAAACATTCTGGATATAATCCGAGTTCAATTTCATAGGAGTAAAACAGAAACTCATGGACAAAAACACAAGATTATAGAAACGTGTGCACTTTAAAAAATATTTCCAATAATCTTAGGGGAGGAGCAAGATGGCTGACTGGAAGCAGCTTCCGAAAAAGGCTCCTGTCCAAAAGGGAAAATAACCTCCTGAAACTGGGCAATTAAGCTGAATACTGGAGGCCCATCTGAGAGAGAGACGTGATACCTGTGGGTCACCTCTGCTGAGGCCAACTATGACTCCAAGAAAGCAAGCTTTAGGTACAAAATTCATCTGAAAGGAAAAGTGTCCGTCCCCCCCCCAAGAAAGCACTGAGTTTCTTGTTTTTCTGTTTCCTTACTTTTTTTTCACCTTGTTTGCTCCTATGGGTTTTCTATAGACAAGCAGTGAGCTGTGGACCTCTTGTCTCACCACAAAGAAGAGTGCTGTGGGAAGTGGGGTGTGCTTCCCCAGAGCACCCTGGTGTGACTCTGAGAACTCTGTTTCTAGTCAGAAAAACTGAACTAAAGTTTTCTCCACCATTCTGAACTTACAGTACACCCTTCCCCCTTTACCTGATGAACCAGAAGCCTAACCCCCGCTGAAACTGAGGGAGGAGGTCCCTGCGCAGCACCCCAAACCCTGCCTGCCAGAACAAGTGTCCTACTGGGAAAAGACTCAGGGAGGGTGCTGCAGCGAGCCTCCCTCCCTCCAGCAGGGAATCTACAGGTGATTGCCTGGCCCTGCACCCTGTGCTTGCTGGGCTTCTGCAGGCCCACTGTCTGCTAGAGACTCTGCTGTTGACTGCCAGGCTTCTGCAGGTCTGTCCCCGACCAGGAACTTCCCCAGTGACCGCTCAGGCCTCGACCTGGCCCCGGCTGGGCCCCTGAATGCCAGCCCCTGGTCAGTAAATCCCCTGACAACCGTGAGGCCCCGCGTCCGAGCCTGCAGGGCTTCTCCAGGTCCGCCTTCTGCCAGGAACTCTGCCTGCAACTGCCAGGTCTCTGCAAGCTCACCCCTGGCCAGAAACTCCCCTGGTGACCACCTGGCCCTATGCCTGGTTCTTTCCAGGCTTCTGCAGGCTCACCATCTGCTAGAGAATTTGCCGGCAACTGCCAGGCCTCCACAGGTCCGCCCCCAGCCAGGAACACCACTGGTGACCATGTGGGCCTCTGCATGGCCCCCACAGGGCCCCCACAGGCCCACCCCTGACCAGTAAATCCCCTGGTGGCCCCATGCCATGAGCCTGCAGGGCTTCTGCAGGTCCACCTTCAGTCAGGGACTCTGCCCATGACTGCCAGACACCTGCAGGTCTGCCCCCAGCCAGGGACACTCCCAGCAACTGCATGGATTTCCACCTGGCACCCACAGGGTCTCCGCAGACCAGCCTTCTGCCAGGGACTCTGCCATCGACCACCAGGCCTCTGCAGGTCTGTCCCCAGCCAGGAACTCCCTGGGCATCCCCAGGCCCTGCACCCCACACTTGCCAGGATTCTGTAGGTCTGCGTTCTGTCAGGGACTCCACCCATGACCTCCAGGCCCCTGGCGAGGGACACTCCTGGCAACTGCATGAGCCTCTGCCTGGCACCCATGGGGCCTCTGCAGGCCACCCTTCTGCCAGGGAATCTGCTGACAAGCGCCAGGCCTCTGCAGGCCCACCCTTGGCAGAAAACTTCCCTGACAATCGTGTGGCCCTGCACCCAGCATTTGAAGGGCCTTGGCAGTCCCACCTTCTATCAGGGACTCTGCCAGTGACTTCTGGACCCCTGCAAGCCCGCCCTGGCCAGGGATTCCCCCAGTGAAAACGCGAGACTGTGTCTGCCACCCACAGGTCATCCACAGGTCTGCCCCTAACAAGGAACTCCACTAGCAACCACGTGGACATGTGCCCTGCACTTGCTGGGCCCCCACACTCCCGCCTTCTGCCAGGAACCCTGCTGGTGGACCGCCCCTGGCCAGGAAGTCTCCCAGCAACTGCGCACCCCCACGCCCTGACCCTACAGGGTCTCTGCAAGCTGACCCTCTGCCAAGGACTCCCCCAGTGATCACAAAGACCCACGGCTGGCACTCCCAGAACCATATGCACCATCCCCCGCCCTGCTGCTGGATCCAGGGGTGCCACACTCCGGAACACTCCCAAAACTAGAACTCCCCAGCTGGGGGCAGACCCAGAAGAGCTACACAGGGCCACTTACTACAAAGTTCCAGCAATAATAGAGTTCCTGCCAGGGTCTAATCTTCGAGAGACACCTTCCCAACTCTGAGGATTGCCAGACACAACAGTGAAAAACAATCATGGGGCGGAATCAACGAAAAAACTCTGGCAATATGAATAATCAGAGTAGACCAACTCCTCTAAGGAATGACAAGGCAGACACAGCACAAGATCCCCTGCATAGGCAAATGGCTGAAATATCTGAAATCGAATTCAGGGTCTGGATTGCAAATAAGATCAGTGGAATGGAGGAAAAGATGGAATTAGAATTTCAAGCAGCAAACCAAAAGATGACCCAAAAGATATCTCAAGAATTCAATGAATTCAAAGACAAAATGACAAAAGATTTTGACACATTAACACAAGACGTTGTAGCCCTTAAAGATCTGAGAAATGTAGTAGAATCCCTCAGTAACAGAAAGGAGCAAGCAGAAGAAAGGATTCCTGACATGGAAGACAAAGCCTTCAAATGCTCTCATACTTCCCAAGAAGAAGGGAAATGGAAGGCAAAAAGAGATCACTCTCTCAGAGAGTTCTGGGATAATTCAAAGAAAACCAATATTCGTCTAATAGGGATCACCAAAAGTGATGAAGCAGCTTCATAAGACACAGAATCCCTTATTCATGAGATTATGAAAGAGAACTTTCCAGGCATGCCAAGAGGTTCTCAAATTGAAATAGCAGACAGGAACAGCTTCTTTGTGGCTGGGCACGGCGAGACTGGGGAGAGAGGATTTCAGGCATCTCTGGCAGGCGGGATCTGCGCAGAAACTTCCCTATGGGGACACAGGGAGTCAGCGTGAGGCTTCTGGACACCCTGAGGAAGGCAAAAGTGGCAGAGATTGGGCAAGTGGTTGCTTCTGTTCATTTGGTCTGATACTGTCGGGGGTTGTGGGTGGGACAACAGTGGGACTGCAGGCTGGAAAGGCCTTGCCTGTGAGCCATTTGGGTTTCTTTTGGACTTGACACTCAGTTCAACTGTATTGGGAGAACTTGGGCAGGAGTGCAGGGGTTTTTTAAGTGTTGTCTGGGGCCCCAGACTGGGCCACCAAGCCAAATGGAGATGCCAGTGTTTGGTGGTGGGTTGTGTGGAGCCATTGTGGGAGAACTACCCTGGCAAGCCCCACCCTCAGGGTCAAAGAACAAGCATCAGGCAGGAGCAAGTAATCTAGTGACTGAGCAGCTTAAAGGTGGGGACTGAGATGCCTCGAAGCCTTAGCCCTCAGGGGCATAGGGAGAGACCGGTTTTGGCACACTGGGTAAGTGGATAGCCACTTAAGGAGTGATCCCAGCCACAGCACTTTCCTGGGAAAGCTTCTGCTTAGACCAAGTTAGCAATTTAAAGTGTCTTCTAAGCAGGCTGAGGAAGATTTAAGCTCTCCACCCTACAGGGTTTGAGAAATCATTAGACACAGGGTCACTACCTATAAAGATCCAGTAACAAAAGAGTGATTCTGCCAGGGTCTGATCTGGAAGAGACACCTCCCCAACTCTGAGGATGGTCATAGGCAACAGTGAAAAATAATCATGAGGCGGAATCAACAGAAAAAAACCTGGCAATATTAATAA
>CAUYON010097158.1:0-46922 GCA_963573935.1 Arctocebus calabarensis
TAGTCCCAGCTACTAGGGAGGCTGAGGCAAGAGAATCGCTTAAGCCCAAGAGCTGGAGGTTGCTGTGAGCAGTGTGACGCCACGGCACTCTACCCAGGGCGGTAAAGTGAGACTCTGTCTCTACAAAAAAAAAAAAAAAAAAGCAAAAAAAACCAAGCTACTGTTGGTGGTACCCATAGGTCAGTTGGTAGGGCGCTGGCGTTGGCCAGCTAAAACAACAATGAAACTGCAACAAAAAAACAGCTGGGTGTTGTGGCGGGCACCTGTAGTTCCAGCTACTTGGAAGGCTAAGGCAAGAGAATCACTTAAGCCCAAGAGTTGGAGGTTACTGTGAGCTGTGACGCCATAGCACTCTATCCAGGGTGACAGCTTGAGACTCTGTCTCAAAAAACAAACAAACAAACAAACAAACAAAAAACCCCCCCAAAACCGCAAGCTACTGTCTATCATTTTAAACTTGATCTATAACCTCAGGCTCAAAGTACATGCCCAGTACTATACCCGGCTCCAGGCACGATGGTCCTCAACACTGTCTATTGACAGGGCAATCAACTTAACATTCTTCTTCGCAAATTCTGGTGCCAGCTTTGCAGCTCTGCCAAGCTCCGTGGTGCACACAGGGGTAAAGTCTCGAGGGTGGGAGAAGAGAATGCCCCATCTGAAGGAAGAAAAAGGAGGTCACCACTGAATGAAGTCATTATCAGCATCATGTAGAAAGGAAAACCACAATTTCTGGGCCAAAAACAGGGTTTCTTTTTTAAATGAATACTTATGATGACATTTACTCTTAAACTTTTCTATTGAGGAATGTTTTTCAATCTTTTTACCTTCAGAAAAGCCTATGTCAAAAAAAAGAAGACAGAAAAGCCTATGTTTGCAGTCCAATTCAAAGATGAGCAATTAAAGATGGTAAATGTTTAAAGACTAATTTTAGGGTGTTGCCTCCTTTAATAACTATGGAGCCACCCTCACTCCTTTTTAGCTAATAAAATCTATGCTCACAAGCCAAGTTGAAATAACTTTTTATTTCTTCTTATACTCGTCTACATTTTTCTCACAGCATGAACCCTGCATTCAGCTCCAATAATGGATGTCGCAATGTGCCCTGAATCCAAACAAATGTCTGACTGCAATAATAAACAGGTTATGTAATCTGAAATAAACAGGTTTTCATCCTTTATTTATATGTAAAATAGAAGCTGACACTTGGCTTCTTTGAAGCAAATAGATGCAAAATCATTATAAAACTATTATATTTTGCTGATCAAACCTGCTAAACAAGAGAATTGACATTTGTCCCCTAACAAAACAACAGCACCTTAATAGTTTAATCTCTCTTCATTTGTAGTTGTTTTTTCTTCATGCTTCAAACCAAGCAGGTAGAAAACCCATAACCTACAATGTAAATTTCTACAACTACACAGTCTTAGGAAAATACTAAATCATCATTGTGTAAGGTTAAATTTGCAGAGATTTTGAGCATGTTTCAAGCTGAGTCACCAAGAAATTTGGTGTACTATTTCCTTCTCCTTGGTGACAGAAACTCTTCTTTCAAGTGAAAAAGAAAATTTAACAGTCTTCCACTTTCCCAATGACTTAAACCATGGTAAACTGGATGATTTAGGCAGGATCTTAACTAGCAGGTAACTAAATCTAGGCTGGATACTAAATTGACCTCTCCTAAGTCTGGCAAAGTTCCCAGAGCACAAGAACAAAGCAAAGACAAGGGTACTTCTATCCCACCTCCTTCTGCCACTCAATTACCAAGGTTTCAGGAAAAAGACCTTACAAAAAGGACAGAGGACCCTACGGTAAGACTGGGAAGAAACATGTTTTTTAAGACTATGTTTACCATTTTGTACAGGGCAATTAAGAGGGACATACAATTTCTCTTTTGAAAGAAATAACGTTGAGTAAAATCTAGGCCTTATATTACCTGCAAAAGGAACTATTTGTCAGAGGAGATTTAGGAGACAATCTTCTGAAGATGAGAAGAAATGGGACAGGACATTTCTTCTTGTATTGTTAATGAGCTAACGAATTAGAAAACTTAGTTCTTTTTTTCATTGCAAGTCAATAGCACCTGTTTTGCTGAATCATACTAAGGAACTGGTTTTAAGCCACTTCACATCCTTCCCTCCCTCAGAAGCCAAACTCCAGTTTATCATATGGCTAGAAAGAAGATAAACTCCAAGAATACCTTACTTTGGCATTCTTTCCCATCTCAGGCTTCCTACTGCTGTTCCTAAGAGTAATTCAATTCTTCTCTTATTTCCTTCCTTTTCTCATTTTCAAAAGACAAAAGGTTTTCTCCTTTAAGAGAATGGTCTGCACATACTAAGTCCCAGAAAACCCTTGAAAAACATGTTTTGTTTAAGGATAATGTACTATAAAAAAGCTGTTTCTATTACACACAGAACGGTGAAAAGGCCCAACAAACCCATCAAATGCAGCACCCAAACCCCTTTAGTTGTTTACAATTGTTAGGAGTAGTATAGATAACTGTAATGTTTGAAATTATTTTATTTTTTTCTTCAAAAAATACCAGGATAAAAAATTGACACTCTGACTTGAGATCACATAAAATTTGGAAAAAGTAGGCAAAAATCTATGCATTATAATGATATAAAGGACTCAAAATTCTCCTGTGCGTAGGGCAGAGAATATTACGCCTAACCATAGAGAAACTTATTTTATAAATGCAGTTTTTTTTTTTGAGACAGTTTTATTTGTCACCCTTGGTAGGGTGCCATGGTGTCATAGATCACATCAACCTCAAACTCTTGGGCTCAAGCCATCCTCTTGCCTCAGACTCCAGAGTAGCTGGGACTATAGGTGCTTGCTACAATGCCTGGCCATTTTTGTTGTTAGAGATGGGGTCTCACTCTTGCTTAGGATGGTCTCGAACTCAAGAGCTCAAACAATCCACGTACTTTGGTCTCCCAGAGTGCTAGGATTACAGGCATGAGCACCTGGGTCTGGCCCAGATATTTTTCTTATCTTCCTACTTGTGGCTCCCTGAGGATATACTTTTAATCAAATCTAGTTAGATCCAGAAGCCAATAAACCTTTTAACAAAGAAAGTATGGTAGCGTAAATAACGACATCATTTATAATTGCTTCTATAGAAAATACACTTTATGTTAATATTTAATCCACACAAGCTAAGAGTTCTGGTAAGATGTTATGTTTCATAGGGGTGAGGTACATAGAAATGGGAGGTAACACTCTGAAAGTCCCATGGAGTTTTGGAAAAATATTAATTCCTTCATTCTTAGTATGAGATTGGCTATAAGCAGTATTGTCTGAATGTTCCATTTCTCACTTTTTTCCCACCATAGTCCTTAAGGCTTAACTTTTCCCTCATCAGTGGCTGGAAAATGGACTTAAGGGGTTGTAAGGGAATAGGCCTCATGTCTAAGAACCTCCTAGGCACAGCCCTGTCCAATCATTGATTAATTTCATACTTCTCTCTCTCTGCCTATATATATCCGTTATCTCTATATATTATATACAAATCAAGAGGAGCTGTCAGGAATTATCAAGCCTAAGAGCATGAAAATATAGTGTGGGCTCAGAACCATAATGTAACTAGTTGTGCCTGGAATGTAGCTGAGGAAAACTGAATAACTTACAGTATGCTGATGATTCAGGAGCTGTTAAAAAAAAAAAAAAAAAAAAAAAGGACATCAATTTACTCCTAGTTATACATGATTGTGAGGCCAGATCATAGATTATCAATTTGGCTATCATCAGCAAGGGGGAGGTGACAGTGAGGAGCACAGCACAGGAAAACAAAAGGGTCTCAGAGTTAAGAAGTACTTGTCCTCCTGCAGCCTGGAATGGCCTACACTGGCCAGAATAGGTCACTGAAGCTGAACAGCTCAGACAGTCCTTCCTCAAAGTGTTACAATTCTGGAATAAAGAACACACCTACACACAATGTTCCTGTTCCTCCCAAAGCTGTCACAAATCCTATCTTGGCCAATGGAGGAAGCTGTGGACAAAAAGTGTTTTGGCCACTTAATTGGCAGCTAATGGTTTACAATTTTACATCTTGTAACCAGAAGCCTGCAAATACCACTGCAGCTAGCAACACCCTCAGATACGCGCTGGGCCTCTAACCTGCCGCCGGCAGCTGTGTCCTCTGACTTTGGCTCTTACACAGTCCTCTGCCCCAGGGAGCAAATTCCAGAGCAGAGGGAGGGCGGGGAGGTGGGGGGCCGACCACGAGCACAGTCCTGAGAAATGACCGTAAATGTCACCCTCCCCGCGTCCCCTCGGCCTGACCATGCTACCTGCAGTTTAGGACGCCGAGTTAAATAGACAACGAACCCTTCTAGGCACGGCCTTGAGTTCCCAGGGCCTGTGAAACCTAATTTTGTTCCTCTCTGTTCCCCAAGCCAGCACGGCCACGCTGGAGGCAGGGAGATGAGAAAGGACTGAGTGACCCGCGCAGAGAGGGCCTAAGAGCTGCCGGCCCCCAGCAGCGCTCGGTCGATGCGGGGCCAGAGCCACACGGTGAGAGGCACGCGCGGGGACCGGTGCGGGAGGAGGCGGGCGGCGCGCAGGAGGCTGCGCGGCGGGGAGAAGAAATAGGGAAGGCGCCGCTGAGTCCCGGCGTAACCGAAGACAGGGCAGGGCGGCGCAGTGGCCACTTACGAGGTTCCTAGAAAGTCGTGGAAACGAATGCGGCCTATGGTGGTATTGGCCTCGAAGTTTGGAGCCTTGTCCCCCAGAAGTAGACCCCCGGGCATGGCGGCAGCGGTGACGCGGTAGGACTAAGCGGCGCAGCTGCGACAGCGAGCAGCGGGCTGGTCGTGGCGACGGAGGCGCGGATCTCCGCGCGCGGAGAAATAAGTGTAGGCGCGAGGGGCGGGGCCTGGGGGCGAGGGGCGGGGCCACGGCTGGCGCTGGCGGGAGCGAGGGGCGGGGCAGAGCCGGGGGCGGGGCGGGGCACGAGCTGGACAATCCCGACCACTGCCTAGTGCGCCGCCGGGCCTCGTACCCGGTGGGATTCTCCAGCCCTAACGCTGTTTCTCCACTTGTTTCTCCACGCGGAGCTCAATAACATCGCCCCCTGGAGGATTGGGGGTGTGCAAGTTTTGATCCTGAAAGGCGTGTGGCCTTTAGGAGTAAAAGGAAACGGAACACCGTTAAGTAGAGCCCCAGGGTGGAGAATGGCCGGGTGGCCCCAAGGTGGAAAAGGCCTCTGCCAGGGTGCAATCTGCGTCGCACGCTCAAACCCTCCTGAGCGTGGTAATGGTTCAGGCAGTAATTTACCCTTGGCACTCCTGAGCTGGGATCTGGCGACTTCTGGATAGCCACTCCTCTTTTAGTGTGAACGTCTGGAGACCTGACTGCCTTAGCCAGCCTAGCCATGGTGAGGATGTGGCAAGACGCTGTCGGTAGTGTGGGTGACCTTATGTCAGAGGAAGTGGCTTTCTTATTGCAGCAAAAATTCCCGTAGCAATGTCAGTGCTAGGGTAATGTAACCAAACTTTAATTTCTACTCTGCTCCCTACCCCCTGTTTGTTAGGAACCACAAAATATGCAACACAGTTATCCTGAATTCTAAATATAAAATTTGGAACACATGTAGACTTCCTGTGTGCAAGTCAACTTTGTCACCTGGGGAGGGGAGGTAG
The DNA here is from genome assembly GCA_963573935.1 of Arctocebus calabarensis. Taxonomy (NCBI): domain Eukaryota; kingdom Metazoa; phylum Chordata; class Mammalia; order Primates; family Lorisidae; genus Arctocebus; species Arctocebus calabarensis. The sequence goes on from CAUYON010097158.1 coordinate 5,649, forward strand.
GAGGTTTAGACTGATTTATTTCCTAAGTGCCAAGCATGAGGTAACAGATGCCTGTTCTTCTGGAGCTTTCATTTGAGGGAGGAAAGACAAATGAGAGTAAGCACACAAACAAGAGTATGTTAGAAATTAGTAAATCCTATAAAGAGAACTAAAATAAGGTTATATGCTGGAGGGCAACTGGAGGCTCCTTTGAATTGGGTGGTCTGGTCGGGGAAAACTTCCAGGATAATGGAAGTAAAGTATTGAGCACATAGTAGGTGTTCTAGAAATGGTAGCTATTCTTTGGATGATGATGGTGATTTATGCAGTAACTTACTTTGCCTGCTACCATGCCAAGCCTGGTTATACAATGGAGAGATACCCGCTCTTACTGGGAAGGCAGATTTATATGCCATTATGATACACTGTAGGACAGATGCTGTTGGGGGAAAGTACAAATGGTTGGAGTTCAGTTCTGGGAAAAAATCCTCTGGATGGGGCTGGCAGTCTTAAGAAAGGTGCATGGCAGTGTTGAGAGTTGTGACTCACGTGCTGTGATTTGAGTTTTCACCATAGGGATCAGTGTTGTGCATGCTAATCATATTCATTCAGTTCTCCACTGAACAAGGACTTGTAAGATTACCAGTAAAAATTCTGATATCAGAAAAAAATGTATTTTCAGGCAGCTGTGGGGTTTGGAGAGAACCTTGAAGTCCTTACAGTTAACTGTCTGAGGTTCAGGAAGGAAGGGATTGCTGAATTTGCAGAGGTGTATGTCTCTTGGCTGACTCAGATGGGCTTTTCCTAGCCTCACTGCTTGGAACAGACTGAAGAAAAACGTGAGGCATTCGGCAGTGGAAGAACAACAGTGCGTTATGATGGGTATCTCTCTTGCTAGATGGTGCACTCCAAAAGGTTTGACCATATTTTATTGATAAATATTGGTTGACTGTTAGATATAGAGGACTAGGTTGCATAAAATAGTAGAGAAACATTTGCCTACTTTCCTGCAGCCACAACAGCAAAGTTTCTTATTTGCAGACAACTGAGAATAAAAGGGCAGTATGTTCCTAGGGATATAGTCTTGTGACACATAACAGCATTTCTATCAAGGTTGACCGAATATTCTACGGTGGTTCCATGCGATTATAATGCAGCTGAAAAATTCTTATCTCCTAGTGAAATCTCGATGATCCTGACACTGTGTAGGTCTGGGCTAGTGTGTGTGTTGTGTCTTAGTTTTTAACCAAAAGTTTAAAAAGTAAAAAAAAAAAAATTAAAAATAGAAAAACGCTTATCGAATAAGGATATAAAGAAAGGATATAGAATTCTATATAGAAATTCCCATGTTCTAGGCTTTTTTATTCTGAAAAGATGATCGAATTTAACAAGAAAGTTCAAAAGATTTTTTTTAAGAAAAACCACAATCTGACCATCCTAAAATTAATTTAGAGTTTTAGATGTCTCCTCCTACATGCATAAAGATTTTTCCCAAGTGACTACAGTCATGTGTTGATTAACAAACAGGGATATGTTCTGAGAAATGCATCCTTAGGTGATTTCATGATTGTGTGAACATTTTTTAGAATTCTATTTAGAAATTCTGTAAGAAGTCATACAGAATAAGGATACAAAACATTTAGTACAGGAGTCAAAAGGTTAAAAAATTTTAAAGATTTTATAAAGTCAAAATTTTTAAAAATTAATTTGCTGTATCCTAAGCATACTCTAATCTCCTGGGCTTTCCCATTCACTCACCACTCACTGATTTACACAAAGCGACTTCTAATCCTATAAGCTCTATTTGTGGTCAGGGACCTATACAGGTGTACCATTTTTTAATCTTTTACACTGTGTTTTTTCTGTGTCTGTTCTATAGTTAGACACATAATACCATCGTGTTACAGTTGCCTACAGTATTGAAGATAGTAGTAACATACTAGAAAGGTAGGTGTGTAGCCTAGAAGCAATAGGCTAGACCATATAGCCTCAGTGTGCAAGAGGCTCTATCATCTAGGTTTGTGTAAGGGCACTTTAAAATGTTCACACAATCATGAAATCACCGAAGAATGCATTTCTCAGAACATATCCCTGTTTGCGAATCGACATGTGACTGTAGTAACTTGGGTAAAATCCTCATGCATGTGGGAGGAGACATCTAAAACTCTAAATTGACGTTAGGATGGTCAGATTGTGTTTTGTTTTTTGAGGGGGGACAAAGTCTCACTATGTCGCCCTCAGTAGAGCACCGTGTTGTCACAGCTCACAGCAACCTCACACTCTTGGGCTAAAGTGATTCTTTTGCCTCAGCTTTCCAAGTAACTGGGACTATAGGTGCCCACCACAATGCCCGGTTATTTTTTGGTTGTAGTTGTCATTGTTTGGCAGGCCTGAGCCGGGTTTGAACCTTCCAGCACCCAGTGCCCTAGAAGATCGTGGGTTGTTTTGTTTTAAATCTTTTGAACTTTCTTTTTAGATTTGATTGTCTTTTCAGAAAAAAAAAAAAAAAAAAAAAGGCTAGAGCACAGGAAATGTACATACCCTTACATACCCAGGAAGGCAGTGCTGTCAACCTGCTGCCTGAATGGGGCCGATCATCTCTCCGTTGCTCTTCTTTATCCTGTTCAATGTGGCTGCTCTTCCCTATCATATCTATCACAGGACTTCTGCAATCTGGAGAGAAATCAAAGTAGGAAATATGGAAGTAAAAATGAAAGACAATAGCTTTTAAAATGTTCGACTAAGGAATAACTCTCAGAGGGGCCCTGTAGTAGTAAATTCTGACACTTCTTTTCCCAAATAAAACACTCTGAAAGTTTACTGTTTATCCACTCCACCAATAACAATTCTTAGGGAAAAATTGTGTTGATAAATTGCTAAGGATTAAGAGAAAGATTTTAAAGCATGCTATGATACTTGGGTAACTAAAGACCAAAAGCCAGTTGTCGTTGCTTGAAAAGATCGTGAATTAAGTTAGCCAATTCTCTCATCTGCTCTTAGTTAAGCAAAAGTATTCCGTGAAGGAAAGAATTTATTATTTTTACAGAGTGGCCAGTGAGTAAAATTTGTAAAGCTTTGTCTCTGTCCAAGAGAGGAGAGAGAGGAAAGGGAACGAGAAAGCAGTTAACAGAGAAGCCATGAAATCTGGGAAAAGGGAAGGAGAGGGAGAGGGCAATGGAGAAAAGGGTTTATTTGAGAGGCACCTATTCCAATGCCTGTCAGGCCCAGACTCCTTCCAAAGGCAAGTTGGCCACATGCGTGGTGATTGTACAAGAGCAGATGTTTAAACCTGATGCTGGTTTACATGTGTTTAGTTTGTGAAAATTCGTCAAGCTGCATGCTTGAGGTCATTGCCCTTTTCTCTATGTATATGATACAGTACTTCAATAAGGCTTAAAAAAAAAGAAGGAAGGAAAAGAAACAACCACTGTACATAGATTAGAGTAGCTGTATATGAGTTATTGTTTTCCTGAATTCATCAAAACAGCTCACTCCAAGTATTTCAAAACAAACATCCCTCATTTAAATTGACCAATGTTGCCAGATTGTTAAAAATCAATGGTATGACTACCAGGAGGGCTCTGTCCACATGAAAAACATTCTTGAGATCTTGCTGTCTTTATAAAACCTTTGTTTTGGTGCATACTGAGTATAGATTCTTACTCAGTGGCTGGTAGCCCAGGGCCAAGAACTAGGAATAATGAGCTACCAGCACTGGCTGTGATGAGTAGGTTATTAAGTAGGAAATGTCTGATTTTCTTAAAAGTATTAAGTTTGACAGTTGACATTTTCACTTTGACACTTTTTGTTTTATTTTTATTGTGAAGGTATATCTTCATTTTTCAAATGCCCACGTTTTGGCTTGTGATTTTCTTTCAATTATTATTTTTTATTTTATTTTATTTTTACTTATTTTTTATTAAATCATAGCTGTGTACATTAGTGCAATCATGGGGTACAAGGTGCTGGTTTCATATACAATCTGAAATATTTTCATCAAACTGGTTAACGTAGCCATCATGGCATTTTCTTAGTTATTGTGTTAAGACATTTATATTCTACATTTAGTAAGTTTCTCAATTATTTTTTTTTAGAGCAATTTTTTGTGAAACCACGGATAGGTAAAAAATTCGTGTTACTTTTGAATATGAGTTCCTTGGTGGAGATGGAGACATCTGGTTGGACCCTTGAGCCTCTGGGTCGCTCTAAATCTCTCTTGTTAGTAGATGTAACTTGCCTTTCTGTGCCTGAGGTGTCTTCCCTTCACTCCCCCAAGCCCCCTGTAATTGCCTCACCTGAGCAGACACCTCACAACAGAGAGGAAGCTCACTCTCCTCACAACACTCCTTTTTGCCACTAGACCCATAACTAGGGTTTCTTTTCAGCATGTTCCAGTGGCCCTGAAGTGGCAGCAAGTCTCTGAGTAGAACCCTGGCGCCGAGCCCAGGTTTCCAAATTTTCCCCTTCTTCCACAGAATCGCTATTTGCTCTACAGAGAGACTACGGACCAAACACAAGGCCCCAGATTCTCGAGAAGTCTCTTTCAACACTGTGATTTCAAAAACTAAATTTGAGGCCAGGCACAGTGGCCTACAACTGTAATCCTAGCAGTCTGGGACACTGAAGTGGGAGATCCCTTGAGCTCAGGTGTTCGAGACTAACCTGAGCAAGAGTGAGACTCTGATTCTACTAAACATAGAAAAAATTAGCTGGGTGTCATGGCAGGCACCTGTAGTCCCAGCTACTTGGGAAGCTGAGGCAGGTGGATCACTGGGAACCCGGGAGTTTGAGGTTGCTGTGAGCTAGGCTGACACCATGGCATTCTAACCTGGGCAATAGAGTGAGACTCTATCTCAAAAAAGAAAACAAAAACAAAAGAAACAAAAAGACTAAATAAGACTAAATTTGAGAGGTAATTTTAAGGCTATTACATAGAATTCTCCCCCCCAAATGTATCTATGGTGATTGTTCAGTTCTGCACCTGCCACATTGCCTTCTTGCTTTGTCAGGTGCCAAATAATTATACTTCTAGCTTTCTGACTGTGTCGTTGATACCTAGCTGGCATAGAAATCTTGGGGGAAAAAAAATGGAGCATCTGGCAGAGATTCTCTCTTTTTCTTTGAGACTTTTTCTCCTGAACTTTATGAGCATTGAGTTTTAGCAAATGGCTTGGATTTAGCTGTTGAAAGAGCGTTTCTGTGTTCCAAAGAGAAAACATGTGGGTGTGTCCTAGTCCTTAGATACTGAGCTCAAGTGTCTCTAAACTAAATTCTTTCATTTTACAGGGGGCTAGACAATTAAAGTTATGTAACAGAGTATTTACATGGAACATACAGTGACATTCTTTCACAATAGTCCCCATGGGCAGGTAGATTTATTTTACACATAATAATCAAAATCTTGGCCAGGTACTGTGGCTCATGGCTGTAATCCCAGTTCTCTGGGCCAGGCATTTTGGTGGGTGCCTGTAGTCCTAGCTACTTGGGAAGTTGAGGCAAGAGGATCGCTTGAGCCCAAGAGTTTGAGGTGAGTTATGACACTGTGGCACTCTACCAGGGGCAGGAAAGACTCTGTCTCAAAAAAAAAAAAAAAAAATCAAAACCCTTTGTAAAATTTTGGTTGGTAGATTGTTACACCAGAATTTAACCTTATCCCTTTGGTTTATTTTTTTGTGTGCCCACTTAGGTATGTAGTCAGCTCTTGTCAGTAAGCACTCAGCCTTCATTTCCATCTCATGCTTTTTTTCTTTTTTAATTTTTTATTTTTGCAGTTTTTGGCTGGGGCTGGCTTTGACCTTGCCACTTCTGGCATATGGGGCCGGTGCCCTACTCCTTTGAGCCAGAGGCGCCGCCATCCATCTCAGGTTTTGAGAGTACAATTCTACTGAAAGCCAAACCATGCATTCGGGCCTGGCAGGCACCTCTTGACTTTGCTCTATTTTGTGCTCCCCCCTTTGGGAACAACACCCTGCTAATAAAGTGAGGTAGGTAAGGTGTGTGGCTGATTCAGAGAGAAGCATCTCTAGTAGAGGCTAAACAATTAAAAGTATGTAATTCTTTTTGAGGAGCTGAGAAGAAATGTCATTGGTGTTGCCTTTTTTCCATACAGGTAAACTTATTAAATATTTTAAAACTATTTACTATTTGTATGCCTTATTTTTCCCCAACTCACTTACTCATTCATTCATTCCACAAGCATTTCTCTTTTCTGAGTGCAAGGTGCTGCTGTAGGCTTCAGTGAGCTTAGAGTGATGCTCTTTTCCCTTACCTTGTTTCTTCTGTAATATTTTTAATATTTTCTCATTCCTTTGTGATTATTTTCTCCAACCATTTCTTCTTCTCCACCTCCCACCCCCTTTTATCTTATGTTACTTAAGTACGTCTTAAAAATAATTGTCCATTAAGATTCAGCTAACTCAAATTAGGAAGATAGAGGTTTATAGCCAAGGTGGGCTATGCTCCTGCATTTCACTTTTGCTACTCACAACACTTATGAGATGACTGGAGACATGCGAGTGGTACAAGTAATCCTAGGTTGAGATCAGTTCCATAAGGTTGGACTTTCCAGTTTAAACATCTGCCCTTTCAAAATCTTCCCTATCCACCTCCAGCATAAGTATAGCCCCTAGTCCCTCTGACACAATTTTAGTTTTATTTATTCATTTTTTTTCATTGCACGAATGAGTATTCCCTTGTAATCATTGTATGCATGTATATAAGTAAGATAACTTATTTAAGCATTATCTTTAGGGGTTATTATTCATTCATTTATTATTAGCAGCTCATCTTATTAAAATAATAATGCATTTTTCTCTTTTAAGAAAGAACAACTTGGCTCTGTCTACTCAGGCTTTCAACCTTAGAATACTATTTGGTGCCATTTCAAAATTTTTATCTGCTCTTCTTTAATATATACCATGTTAAATGTATTCACAATTTGATTTCTATGGCAACTGGTACTACCCCCAAAGGGAAAAGGCAAAACAGACTCTGATAGTTCCCATAAATTGCTCACCTTCTTTCCTTCCCATCTCAAGAGCCACTGTCTGGAAAGGGTCTGGTAGATGTACATACTCTGAAATGTAAATGTTATAAACTGAGTGGATTGGATTCCCTAGGGACATTTTTGTTTTAAAGGCAACGAAGACGTTTTAGAACCAAATAACTGAAATTCTATGGTATGTGGGAGAGCTGTTTTGTTTTGTTTGTTTTGGCAGTAGGGAAGATTTGGGGAGCAAGGGCACTTAGGTACCCATCAGGATATGGCCTTCTTTTTCTGAATGAAAGACTGACCCTGAGGGTCCTGGTCTGCCTAGTGGAAATGCTTACGATGTTATACAACAGTGAACTTGCTGTGTGTCTACTCCTGACTCAACATCCGGTGATGTCACAGTGGTAGCTTAAAATGGGTCATGGCGAGGGCCTTTATACTAGAGAAATCAGCAAATACCATGGCTCAGGATTTTTCCCCTCCATGCTGCCCTAGAGCCAGTTGTTAAACACGACCAGCATGGTACTGGCTTATTTCTGTTTACTAGGCTGCTGCACAGAATTCACTGTCCACCTCTGCTTTGGAGTGATGGGGAACTTTAGCCACTTGGCCTGTCCTTTCAGGGCTGCTTCCCCTGGCAGATGGGTTCTCGTTGGACCTGTTTCAGTGAACCCATCAGTCCACTCCTAAGGATAGGGTTTTGGTTTTTTCCTTGCCAAAAGGAAGTTAGGTGTGAACTCACCAGTCTACTCCTAAGGATAGGGTTTTGGTTTTTTCCTTGCCCTTTACCCTGGTCAGTTAAGAATACATTCTGAGGCTGGGTGTGGCAGTTCACGCCTATAATCCCAACACTCTGGGAGGTCGAGATGGGTGGATTGCCTGAGCTCACGAGTTTGAGACCAGACTCAGCCTAGGTCAAGAAGTTGCCCTTCCTATCTGGGCTACTGTAGAAGCCTTCCACGTAGTAGTGTGCTGGTAAACTAGTTTATGAGTTGGGGGGAGGGGACAGGGCAGGCCTTGTAGCATTTTCAAGTTTCCTTGGTGTGAATACTCAAACCAAAGCCTGTCTCAGCCAACCAATATGACACTGCTATGAGTCCCCACCTCTAACAAAATAGCTGTGCATTGTGATGGGCCCTGTAATCCCAGCTACTGGGGAGCCCGAGGCAAGAGAATAGCTTGAACCTAGGAGTTTGAGGTTGCTGTGAGCTATGGCGCCATGGGGCTCTACCGGGGTGACAAAGTGAGACTCTGTCTCCAAAAAAAAAAAAAAAAAAAAAAGAACAAGAATATAGAGATAAAAAGTAACCACACTTTTATCTACACAGGGGAAAGGAACATAGTGGACATACTTAGGCACAAACACATATTTCTGTACACCCACATGGAAGAACTAAATATTATTTTAGAGTTAAGATGAAAACTAAGAGTACTCAAAATAGGTAATAACAATTTGTTTTGGACTTAATTTTATAGCCTTTTAATGGCAAGGGTGGGGGTTTATAAGGAAGAGGAGAAAATGAGACTGAGAACAGAGAAAGAAATGAGGATGCAAGACTGATCATGGAAGAATTGGAGTGAAGAGAGTTTTGCTGGCTGTAACAATTTAAGACATTTGCATGTACATCATGGTTTTGATCAGGAAAGAGCCTCTTTGTTCTGAAATGTCTTCATCAGCGAAAGTCAAGGAGATCAGGTTGGTGGGGACACAGTGAACTGTCTGCTCCTCCGCATGGACTCAGGATCGGATCTGCAGAACTCAGCTGCCCCTGCAGCTCCTGCTGTCAGCCTGCAGAGCGGTCCTGTACCTCTCTCTGCGTGTATGAGGGAGAGCTCATGAGACATCCGCTGGTACTGATGCGGTGAGAGTGCCTCAGATTATTTTTACAGGTGCAATTCTTTGACCCTGTTAGGTCAGGGATTGTGCTTTCTATTTCTCTTGAACCCTCATTTATTTATCACATAGAACAGGTGCATGAAAATACACGCTAAATGAAAACAGAGGCGCCCAAGAGGTCTGAACTTACAGGCAGAGGGCCTGGACTTTGATTTGGTTCCATACGTGTTACACCTGAGCTTGGACATCTCTGCACAGAGAATAGTGGTGTCTGCTCTGCCTACTTCACCAGGTTAATGTAAGAATTCATGAAAAACGTGAATCTTTTTTTTTGAGAGCTTAACTACCCTAGAAATGTAATGCGTGCTTTCTTTATGTCTTTATTCACTTGTCACCTGTACAGGGACAACTTCCACCATGTTTAGCTGGGTCTAGACTTGAGGAAATGGAAGAGCCCAGGCAGCTTGACTGGTCCTGAGCCTGGGCCTTCCCCTATTCTGCAGAAGAGCGCCTTGCAGAGTCTCAGCTGTTTTCTTAAATACAGATTTTTACTGTAGGCATTTAGAGGTCTACACTGCAGCCGGTATACACATGAGCTTGGACAAGACACTGATCTCTGTTGTCTATAGGCTTCATGCAGGCTACTTCTCCCATGTATTTATCTAGTAAATTATGTGAGGTGCTGGGGAATCACTGATGAATACATTTTTTTGGGGGGGGGGGACAGAGTCTCAAGCTGTTGCCCTTGGTAGAGTGTCGTGGTGTCACAGCTCACAGCAATCTCAAGCTCCTGGGCTTAAGTGATTCTCTTGCCTCAGCTTCCCAGGTAGCTGTGACTACAGTTGCCCGCCACAGCGCCTGGCTATTTTCTTTTTATTGTTGCAATTGTCATTGTTGCTTTAGCTGGCCCAGGCCAGGTTCGAACCAGCCAGCCTCAGTGTATGTAGCCAGTGTCCGACGCACTGAGCCACGGGCATTGCCAAAAATAATTTTTTTTTTAAAAAAAGGCTTACAGTCCAGCAAGGGAGACAACACAAAAAAGTACACAGAAAAAGACATGATTATGAATTGTGATTAAGTGCTAGGAAGGAAACAGATTGGGCGCTGTGACAGAGAATAAGGTTAAAGGGAGAAACACTTGGAGCAGGTGGAGTCCTGTGTTAACAGGGGCCTGAGGGAGAAAGCAAGGCAGCCTGGCAGAGAGCTGTGAGAACATTGAGGGCAGAGAGAACAGGATGTGTTATAGCCCCGAGGCCAAAGGAACCCTCTAGAAAAGAAGTGAAAGGTGGCAGGTGGGGCTGGAGTCTAGGAAGAGAGGCAGAGAATGGGGTGAGTCAGGAGGGCTGGGCTGGTCACTAGTGACTGAAAACTGTGGTGTATGTAGTTTTATGTCCCTGCCTATAATCCTAGCACTCTGGGAGGCTGAGGCGAGTGGATAGCTTGAGCTAAGGAGTTTGAGACCTGCCTGAGCAAAAAGGGAGACCCCTCCCTTCACCGTCTCTACTAAAAATAGAAAAAAAACTGAGGCAAGAGGACAGATTGCCTAAGCCCAAGAGTTGGAGGTTGCTGTGAGCTAAGATGATGCCATGGCACTCTACCCAGGGTGACAGCTTGAGACTCTGTCTCAAAAAAAAAAAAAAAAAAAAAAAAAAAAAGATTGCATCATTATCTGAGTCCAGGATACTCTGTTTCAAAGTCAAACTCAAAATATTTCCTTTGATGCTCCTATTTGTAGACTCATCAAAACCTGGGAGATATCTTTGTCTTTCCCCTCTTCCTAACCACCCGTCTTTCTTATCCAATCTGTCAGCAAATCCTACTTCCATCTCTAAATATCTTTATAAATGCATTCACTTCATTTCACCCTACCACCACCCTAGGTCAAGAAGTTGCCCTTGTTACCTGGGCTACTGTAGAAGCCTTCCAGGTAGTATTGTGCTGGTAAACTAGCTCATGGGTGTGTGTGTGTGTGTGCAGGGCAAGCCTCGTAATATTTTCACGTTTCCTTAGTGTGAATACTCAGACCAAAGCCTGTCAGCCAACCAACGTGACACTGCTACATGTGGCATTAGGAAGACTTGCACCAGAACAAGCCAGCAGCAGCACACCCCTGTTTAGGTATCCCTGCCACCTTCTTGCAACACTCCCAGAGTAATCTTCTAAAAGCTCAGTTCTCATCATGCTCTTCCCCTCCTAAAAGCTTCCAATTGTGTTTTGACTTTATCCTGACCTGGCTAGAGCCATCTTAAAAAGGAGAGCCCAATCCTGGTCCTTGTCAAGAATTTTTGGATCAAAACCTGAATCCGTAATCTGACTCAGATCTCAGTCCTGAGTCTTCAAATGAGTGACCTCAGCAACCCTGAGATGGTAAATTAAGTCCTTTATTTTGATAGAGGATTTTGCAACCTTGGGAAGGTGCACTAGTAAGCTTAGGGATGATGAAGGAAAATAATCCCATGCTACTAATGCTGTGTGCTAAATTAAGAATATTGGCAATCTTTGTGGTAAGGTATGTTTTGTTGATTATTTAAGATGCTTGAAAATTTTTTTATTATGATCAGAAATATTAATTTGTAATTTAAAATGCTTCTGAGTATTTTTTATTGGACTTATGATTTTTGTTTGAAATATATAAAAAATATTAAATTTATATGCAATGATTGCAGATTTAAGATAACCTAATTGGTCCTGTTGCAGGAAGACGAGGCCCAAAAGAGAGAAAGAGCACCCAAACACCATGTTTATAAGAGGAACGGCTTTATTCATTGGCCGGGAGCTGACAGCATGGAAGAATTCCAAATGGCCATGCTCCCCAACTGTCTTGGTCGTTTTCTTTTTATCTACAGTCAAAAAGTTCCAACCCATAGGTACCCTTCTCATTGGCCAGTTTAAATCAAGCAGGAGATACAGGAATCCAGGATTTACAGGATTTCACAGAAGTGGAATTACAGGGTATGGAATTACAGGATTTCACAGAAGTGGAAATTTCCAGGTTCCGTAAAGTTAAGTTTATAAATTCCCAAGAGCTGAGTCACCAGGGAGAAGACTCTGCAAGTGTATCCTGTGGTCTCCTAGAGAAGACCTGTTCTCCTAGACCTCACTTTTCTCGGGGATCTTCTCTGAGTCCCATTTATGTTCAGTTTTTTTTTTTTTAGATTTGCAGGAGTTGCAATAGTACTTTGACAGTTTTCTGCCTCTTTGTTCCATAAATAGAGTGGAGATGATCAGATACATTAAATTTATAGATATAATTTTAAGTGTTCAGAGACTAAAGAACAAATAAAAATAATTCTTATTTTTGCAGCAACATTTTTTATTTTGAGACAGAGTCTCACTTTGTTGCCCTCAGTAGAGTGCTGTGGTGTCATAATTCACAGCAACCTCAAACTTTTGGGTTCCTTTTGCCTCAGCCTCCCAAGTAGCTGGAACTATAATGCCTGGCTATTTTTAGAGACAGGGTCTTGCTCTTGCTCAGGCTGGTCTCCAACTCGTGAGCTCAGGCAATCCACACTCCTCAGCCTCCCAGAGTGCTAGGATTACAGATGTGAGCCACCACATGAGTGGAGGAGGGAGGGCTTTTTGCAGCAACATTATGAATCTATAAATAGAATAACAATGATCTTAATTTGAATCTAAATGCTTTTAAAAACTAAGTTTTACCTTTTAATTTAATTTTTTATTTTTTTGAGACAGAGTCTCACTATGTCACCCTCCAAAGAGTGCTGTGGCATCACAGCTCACAGCCACCTTGAACTCTTGGGCTTAAGTGATTCTCTTGCCTCAGCCTCCCAAGTAGCTGGACACAGGTGCCTGTCACAATGCCCAGCTATTTTTGTTGTTGTAGTCATCCTTGTTGTTTGGCAGGCCCCGGGCCAGATTCAAACCTACCAGCTCTGGTGTATGAGGCTGGTGCCCTAGCCACTGAACTACAAGCCAGTTTTACCCTTTTAAAATAAAGTTTAACTTAAAGGTCTCTCTCTGACTTGAAAAACTCAGTTATCGCTCCTCTATATGCAAGGGGAAATTTCTGTTAAAAAAAAAAAAAAAAAAGGACAATGGTTACTGCTAGGCAGAAGGTAGAGTTGGGTTTTGTTGTATAACCTTTTATACTTCCTGAATTTTTTTTTTTTTTTTTTAGACAGAGCCTTAAGCTGACACCCTGGACAGAGTTCTGTGGCATCACAGCTCACAGCAACCTCCAATTCCTGGGCTCAAGCGAGTCTCCTGCCTCCACCTCCCAAGTAGCCAGGACTACAGGTGCTGGCCACAACGCCCAGCCTTTTTTTTTTTTTTCTTGGTTGCAGTCATCATTATTGTTTGGTGGGCTCGGGCTGGATTCGAACCCACCAGCTCAGGTGTACGTGGCTGGCACCTCAGCCTGTTGAGTCATAGGCACCGAGCCACTTCCTGAATTTTTTAAATCATAAGACTTTTTTAACAAGAAGAAAAAATAATTAAAAAAATAACCTGTGGAAAAGCAGGGATCTAAAAGCTAGAAGGAAAAAACCTCTTCCCTCTTGATAAAAGGGAAGGAGGTAGATAAATGAAAGTGGGCACCGAAGGGGGGATGAAAAGAGATGGACTAAATTGTTTTTATAAAGAATCCTGAAGTCTTATAGATTATACAAACCTTGGAGCCAGCTAAGTCTTTTAATCATTCTCCCAGTATTCCGTGGACTCCACCCAATTTGCATGTAACATTTGTTCCCTCTCCCAGTCCTAACACTATCCAAGGGTGGAATGGTAGTGGATGCCTGCAGACACCCTCTTGGGCTGTGCTCGTAAGAGAGAACACCCAAGAAGGGTGAAGACTAGGAGGACAGGTCTTCTCAAGGAGACCACAAGGATACACCTGCAGGGTCCTCTCCATGATGACTCAGCTCTTGGGAATTTGTTAACTTCCTAGAACTTGGAAATTTACACTTCTGTGAAATCCTGCTGTTCTGTCGGGACTAGAATAGCATCTCCCGCTTAATTCAAACTGGCCTTGAAAAAGGTACCTATGCGTTGGAACTTTTTGACTGCAGATAAAAAGGGAAAGACCAAGCCAGTCAGGGAAACATTTGGAATTCTTCTATGCCGTGAGCTCCTGGCCAGTGCATAAAGCCCTTCCTCTTATAAACATGGTGTTCGGGTGCACTTTCTCTCTGTTGGGCCTCATCTTCCTGTAACACTTGTACAAGTTGAAAATTGACAAAGTAACAGGGACTGTCTTTACCCATCTCTATTTTGCTAGCATAATTTTTCAGTGCTGGACACAAGGTAGGTGCTCAGTAAATGTCATTCCTGTTTTTCCTCCCTAGGGACAGTCCTTAATTTCTTGAAGTCCCTACCCTTAAACTGATGTCGTAATCTGCCCAGAAGTGCTGCAGGCAGGAACCATGTGCAGTCCAAAACCAAGGCAGGGTTTCAGAGGAGAGAATGAATGTCCAGTACTGGGAAGAGGTGCCCAGCCCATCTTCTCAGCAGGAGAAGTAGAATACTGTAAGTTACATCATAGACTAATTAATAACTGTTACTATTGGAACAGTGCTTTACAATTTGTCTGTACAAATGGATTTTCTCATTTAGCTCTTGCAATAATCCTGTGAGGTCACCCATTTTATAAGAGAGGAAATGGAGGAAAATCCATTAAGTGATTTTCAAGAGAGGAAATCCTTTAAGTGATTTACCCAGGGTCAAATTGTCTATGATGGCGCAAGGATTCCAATCCAGGTTTTCAGATATCAAATTTGATGTTCCTTATATGCTACCATATCTAATTTGGGGAGCTTTTTCCTGCTCCTTAGCTTTGCTGTGTAAATAGTATGTTGCTTGAAATCTTGATTTGTTCTGTCAAACACACTGAAATCCTCAAATGGTTAGATATTCCTTTGGTTGAACAGCTTTCTTATATGAAGGTCAAACTTGTTACTGTAAATTAACTCTAAGTACCCTTATGGGATTAATTCTTCCAGGTTAATCAGATGTAGAACCCATTTTTACAGACAGTGCTGGATAAAATAACCTATTTAACTCTTTGTAGCCTTTCAGAAGACTTATAACCAGCATTGGATGGCTAAGGTTCTCATCATTCTCCAGGCCAAAATATATCTTGCCAGATTTACTAGTAGAGGGCTTCAAACTGCAATGCTTAAATTCCTTTCATAATGAGAACATTTTATTACTCCACTGAAGAGCGTGTGCCAAGAAATTGTCCTTAAGAATTATTAAGTAAATCAAATGGCTGTGGTACAGAATTGGATTCCAGAAAGATTATGGGCAAGGTTCACTTGATAGACAAATCCACTAGCCCTTAAAATGTAAAACAAAACCCAGTCTTCATACCTTAAACATGAGACATAAAACAAATAGAAGAACCTATAAATGGATAGCAGAAAATATACAAGTATATACAAATAATATATGATCTTTGAATTGGAAGGCTTCCTAAGTATAAATGCCACTGAAGAAGTCACAAAGAAGATATTTGCAAGGATGGAAACTTACTTCTGTATATTAGGAAATGTAATAAAGTTAAGAGACAAATGGTATATTGGGGAAAAAAGTACTTCTACCTGTAAATCAAAGTGTTATTATTCACAATATAGTAAATATGCAAATGATACAGTTCACAAGGACTAGCTCATAAATATATATGGAAGAATTCAACCTTATAAAACATCAAAGAAGTACACTTTAAGTCTTCAGTGAGATACTTTAACCCACTAAAATTGGCAGAGGAACATATTCCATCTTGTATGATGCTAGTAGAAGTGAAAATTTTCTTGAGATAATGTAGCAGTGTGCATTAAGAGTTATAAAAATATTCATTTCCTTGAGTTTAACAAGAAACTTGTTTGACCTGTATGAAGAATGCCAACTTAAAAAAAAATTTTAAGATGCATTTATTTTTACTTTGGGATATACTATGTCCCTGGATGGAAAGATTCAGTATTTTACATGTATCGATTTTCCCAAAATTAATTTTTAAGTTTAATGCAATTCCAATAAAAACTCTACTAGGATTTTATTTGGAGGGTAGGGGACTGGTGGGAATCTGACAATGTGATTTTAATTTTTCCTTTATGTTCTGAGCAAAGTATTTTCTTGGGGTGAGGAAAATTACATGCTGGAAGAATACATAGGAAGGAAAGCCAAGAGGATTTTAAATAAGGACAATAAGTAGGAAAGACGCACACAGTGGGGTATTAATATGTATTGTACAGACACAGAAACTAAAGGTAAAGGTGATGCAAGTTGGAATATATGGATGGAATAGAGTGACCACTTGCAAACCCAGGCACCTATAGTTCCGGCTACTTGAGAGGCTGAGGCAGGAGGATGGCTTGATTCCAGGAGTTTGAAGCCAGGCTGACCAAAAAAAAATTGACGCTCGACAAAAAGAAATTCCCCCTTTTAATAGAGTTAGGGACCTCCTTACTTCAGTATGATTCATCTTAGCTAACTATATCTGCAATAAACCTATTTCCAAATAAGGCCACATTCTGAGGTACTGTAGATTTTGGGCTTCAATGTGTGCATTTTTAGGGACATAGTTGAACCCATAACAACTTGGAAGTCTTTGTGGTGGATGTAAAGCTGAATAAGTCAGTTTTTTTTAAGAGATGTAGGATTATTTGTTCCTTGTTTGGTAATATAATCATCTGATTAAACTACCACCCTTGAGATTGTAATGTATGGTCGGTGAGTAAATTGTAGACTCAGAGCACTGTGTTCGGGGCAACACTTCTTATATGATTGTGGAAGGGCAGTATGAATTCCTGGAGTCTTGGGGATTGTAGTAATATGTTTATATGTCCATGCCTGTAACAGGTTAGTGAGTTAATATTCCTCAAACACTTGATATCTTGTTTGCTTACTTCTATCTTCCCAGTGTCCAGCGTAGGAATAACAATTGCTGGAAAATGGGTCAGTAAACATTGAATTACTAATCAATGCTAACACTTATGAATTTACTTGAAGTGTAGATAGTAGTATATACACAATAGATAGTATATTTTATTTAACTGTCAGTGTTTTCTTCTCTTAATAGCAAATATAGTAATGGTGTGTCTTACAACCAGTAGTTTCTTAGAGTTGATGAAGGGATATGTGCACAAAATTTACCTAAAAAGTTGCTGTAATTTCTACATGAAGAGGGTAGTTTGTAGGTAAAATATCTAAAACTGATTTTTAGTGCTTGTTCAGTTTTTATTTTTCCAAAAGAGTTTTGTATTCCTCAAAGTTCCCTCAAAACTAACATCACCAATGTAGCTACAACTTCTGTGTATGAGTCTCCTTGGGCTGCTATAACAATATGCCACAGACTGGGTGGCTTAAACAATGGACATTATTTTCTTATGGTTCTAGGGGCTGGAAATCCAGAATCAAGGTACCTCTGGAATTGGTTCCTGGTAATGCTTTGCTTTCTGGCTTGTGAATGGCCACCTTCTCATTGTGTGAGAAAAGTCACATGGATGTGGACTTTTCTCTGTGTACATGTGTGGGCAAGATCTTTGATGTCTCTTTCTCTTCTTATGAGGCCACCAGTTCTGTTTTATTGGGGCCCCACCTTTATAATTCTGTTTATTCTTAGTTCCCTTCTTTAAAGGTCCTATCTCTAAATGCAGACACATTGGGGATTAGGGCTTCAACCTATGAATTTGGGGGAGGGAACATAATTCAGTCCATAGCACTCTGCTTCTAACTGCAATTTTCTAACAAAGATCTGGCTGTGTCAGGCTCAGCAGAGTGTATGAGAGTAAGTAGGTCTCTGGGTTTGAACTGGATTCCTTACTGGGAAACACTCCTCATTCTTTATCCCCTCTTTACAGCATATTCCTAGAAAGCAATGTGTCTTGCTTCACTTTGTTATGCACCAAGTGATAATTGTGGAGAGCATCTTATTCCTCCATCCTTTAGGTCTTAGCTATTAGTTATTAATCCTTATGGCTTCCTTCACCCACTTCCTCCAGGTCCTCAAGGCCATTGCTATGATCTGGTTATTTCTTTTTGCTGCTCTCATCCAATACACATTCTGACCAGGGGGTTTCATACTGAGATTTTTTGTTTTTGTTTTTTTATATATAAGGTCTCACTGTGTTGCCTAGGCTGGACTCAGACCCCTGGGTGCAAAGGATCCTCCTGCCTCAGCTTCCCAAGTAGCTGGGACTACAGGCACATACTGTGCCCTGTGTTTATGAGCCATCTTTAGAACGCATTTGCTGAAGAAATAGGCACATGACTTAATGAACTCACCTGGACACCCACTTTCTCCAGGCCAGCAGAGTGGGGGATCTGGGCTCTTTCTGATTTCCTTTCATGTCTCCATGATGTGTGTTGCAGGATGCAGAAGGATAGGGCTTGCCTTTACACAGAAGGTTTTTGCCAATCTTTCTAGCTCTTGGTATTGTATTTCCTCACTATGAGGCCCTGGTACAAGGGGAAAGAAAGGAAGCTAACATTTCTGCAGCATCTACCACATGTTGGGTGTTTTTAAACATTGCTTAATTCTCATGTAGCCCATTCTGTGGTGAGGGTCAGAGGTGGTCAACGGTTTGGTAACATTCTCAGATCACCAGAGATCAAGATCTAAACCCAACTTCAAACTTGATCAAAGATCAAAATCAGGTTATAATCCTGAACATACTTTGTATTACATGCTTCCTGAGACCATGGAATATTGTCTGTGGAGGACAACATGCAAGGTTATGAAACCACCCTTTATAAAATTAATAAAAGAATGCAAGGTGGGAACTTTTGTAGGGGTCTAAACTCTGTTAAGGGATAGATACAGTTAAAAATTAACCAGCCATTGTTCCCTAGCTTGCTCTCTTATGATTGCTTACTACTTAGGAGTCATATAACTGACAGTTATAAGCTTTATAGCTTTGTCAATCACTTTTATAGAGAATGTCACTGTTGTAAAACCTAAAATTGGTCTTTGAGGTATTTTCTGGACTGTGCATTTGGGTGGAGTAACTGATACCAGCTGGACCAGTGGCCATACTTAGAACTGAATCAACAGGTTCTATGACTCTACCTGGGACTGATTCAGCATAAGAACACAATTCCTGCTGCCCAACCCTCTGAGTTCATCCCCAGCCAGTCAACAGACCCAATTCCCTAGTCCTTTGTCCACTAAACAATCTTTAAAAGCCCTGACTCAAAATTTCTTTGGGAGCCAGATTTGAGAAATTTCTCCCATCTTCGCATCCTGTGATATTAAATCTGTTCTCTGCTGCATCCTTGCTGTCTCAGTGTCCTGGCTTCCTATTCAGTGCAGAGGACACTATAATCTTGTTGGGTGGTAATAGCCGTGCATGTGAAAATAATTGTCCACCATGAATACTTTATTTAGAAAGCAGTAGTAATGGTAAACTGAGTCTCTTTTTGCAGCCAACCTTCCTCTGTGAAGAAAGCACAATGGCTGGTTCACTCACTTCTTTCACTAAAGACAGATGAATTTGCAGCCTAGGGCCCATGAATGCACAGAAAACAGGGTTTTCTCTGTGCAGGCAGGAGTTCCCAGCAAGGACCAAAGCCCAGCACTGGTCCTGTTGAGCTCAACTCTGACAATTCCCATCCTGGTATGTCCACAGCGCCCCCCTGCTGCCCAGAAACTTCCTCAAGAGTGGAGTATGGAGACATTTAAGGACCGTAACCGGGAAGGAACTGCACTCTTTTGAATTTCAAACTCAACCTGAAGGTTATTGTTTAAGGAAACTAACATTTTAAAAAAGAAATGATTGTATGGAAGATATTCAGAATGTAAAAGTATGCTCTGAGGAAAACCAGAGACTTAAAACTACAGTGATTTGTTCACATCAAGCCTGGTAAATATTAAAATATTTAAAATGATGTTTAAAATAGTAATTTAACAATACAAATAACATGCTCTTTAGCTCTTTGAAGGATGGCAATGAGGAAAATAATGATCTAGCAATTACTGACTGAACTACATTCTAAGAAATGTTAAAATAAAAAAGGTGAAAATTCAAAATTCCAGTTTACCCCTTTGGAGGCTGCTTATGCAGGCTGCAAAAGTTATTTTTGTTTTACAAAAGGCTTCCTCACAGGCCTAGGCTTGACTACCAATTATTCTAACCCTAGCAGAGCTTTGAGAACGGGAGAATGGACAGGGTTTGTGGGATATTTGGGCACTGGGGAAGGGTGTGTTATCTTGAGATTTCTCTGGATTCAGTACATAGCCTCTGAGCTACATCTAAAATGCATAACACAAATTACATATGTGTTGGAATTATACATACAGAGAATGACATTAATTCCTTCAGGGAAGAACTATCTAGTCTCTCCATGCTAATGTGACTGTTTAAATGGAATCTTATTTGCTATGCACACACTAATTCTTAACAAACAACAAAAAAAGAAAGCAACACACTTCAGTGAAATTCCTGTTACATTCCTTGCTCTCAACACATTTTTTTTGTTTTGCCAGACTCCTCTCTGGCAGTCCCTCTCCTAACCCACTGGGCTATTCAATGTGTGTCTTCTCAACTATACGAGTACCTTCATTATATCTCTAGATACAGAGAAAATGGAAAAACTTTGTCAAAGTTATTTTTTTAAATTAAATGTGTAAACGTGAAAAAACATGGTCGAGTAACAAGACTGAGCTCAGATAGCTCTTGTGAATTCTGTGTACTCAAAATGAAACAAAATGTATTTGTGTACATTAGATGCCTGGCTGGGTAAAGATCATTTAAGGCAGTGGGGTTGGTCTTTCTCAGGGCTGCATGGGTATTGGATTCCCAGGTAACCGTCTGTGTCCTTGGACCTTAGCCGAGGACACTCTGTTTCCCTTTGCAAGCTGAAAGCAACGGGAAGCAGGAAGGGTGGAGTTGGCCAAGGGTTGACTCAGTGGTTGTGGGCGGGATCCTGCATATTGTATCTCAAGAACTGATGATGGTTAAAAATTATGTGATAATATAACACTTGAGTGGGCTTTGTAAGGAGTAGCTGTTTAGTTACATAGCTTATTTTGTAAAACAGCCCCTCAAAGCTGCAGCCCAGCGTGTCTTGAAAAGTTCTTGCTAAGACAGGGAGCCACTTTTTAATGGCTTGGGATGGTTACATTCCCACTTAAATCCTTCTGAATGGATTAACAAATTGTGGTATATGTATACCATGGAATAGTATTCAGTCATAAAAAGATGGAGACTTTACATTTTTTGTATTAACCTGGATGGAGTTGAAATACATTCTTCTTAGTAAGTATCACAAGAATGGAAAAGCAAGTATCCACAATACTAATATGAAGCTAGAAGACAATCTAATACATGCCCACATATGAGACAAACTCAAATCAATTCAAGCTGGGGAGAGAGGGAAGGAGGGAAGGGGAGAGGAGAAGAGGCAGGGTTGGGTTTCTACTTAATGGGCACAATGTATGGGCATAGCTACAACAGGGGCTCTGCCTAACAAATGCAAATATGGAAGCCTAGTTGTTTGTACCTTCACGTTAACCTGATTAAAAAAAATAGAAGAGAGATTTCCTTCTGTAACAAGGACATATGAGGATTAGAGGATGTTGCAAAAGCCCCATTAAACATTTTATTCATGCTCACTCAAAAACTAAACCCACTCAGTCAACTTCCTCCCTCTTTTCTCAAACATCTATGGAGGGCCTGTCCTGTGATAGGTGATTCAAAGGTGAATGAGCCACATGATCATTTTCGTCAGAGCTGAAAGATGGTGGAGATTGTGGCAGGCATAGCCTGTGCTCAGTCCTGGATCGCAGCCTTTTGATGACTGATTTCTCCTTGGGCTTTTATTTCCAAGAGCCACAGATATTGAGCAGAGTCTAACAAGGGACAGGCTCTTCTCAGTTTCTCTCTCTTCACGAGTGAATGTCACACATTCACAGATGGTAAGAGAATTCTGGGTACTTCTTCTGTTTTGGCTTGGGAGCACATTTCTAGGCATGACAAATGTAAACAGATCATTTGGAAAGATGAAGTATAGGGACGAAGAAGACCAGTCTTTTCTCTCTTTCTGAAAATAGGCATTCTTCACAGAAATGAGACATTTTTCACAACTGTTTAAAATATTTTTAATGTGGAAAAATTTAAGCATGGAGATAAGTAGAGAGAATAGTCTAATAAATTCCTATGTGTCCTTTGTCCACTTATCAACAGTTATCAACTCATGACCTTGTCTTGTTTCATACATATCCCTTCTTGGATTATTTTGAAGCAAATTTTGTATATTGCTTCATTTATAAATATTTCAATATGTAGTTCTAATAGATAAGGCCTCTTTTAAATAAAGTAACTACAATGCAATAAATTCACCTAACATTGGCAAGAATTTTTTAATATTATAAACTATCTAGTCAGTACTTAAATTTCCATTGTCTTATAATGCATATGTGCATTTTTACAGCTTTTTGTTTGAATTAAGCTACAGATCACCCAGACTTCACCACTGTGAAATACCTACATATAATGAAATTCAACTTATACCCCCTAAATCTATTAAAATAAGAAAAAAGGAAAAGAAAAGATACAAATTAGTTATGCATATTGTAATTGGTTGCTTTGTGTCTTAAATCATTTTTATTCCATAGATTCTCCCTCTATATCCCTTTCTCTTTTGTTACTCTATTGCAACCTGTTGCAAAATTGTAGTTTGTCCAGTAAGTCTTGTTGGAGTCCTGTGGTACTATATACTAGTGCCCTTTGTCCTCTTTTCCCAATGAATTAGTACAGTCATGTGCTGCATGACAATTGGTGACAATCCACACACAGGACATGGATCTATAAGACTATAATGGAGCTGAAAAATTCTTATTCCTTAGTGACATAGACATTCTAACATTGTAGCACAACACGTTACCTTTTCTACATTTAGATATGATTAGATACAAAAATACTTAGCTTTGTGCTCCAATTGCTTACAGTATTCAGTACAGTAACCTGCTAGACAGGTTTGTGGCCTACAAGCAACAGGTTATAGCACACAGCCTAGGTGTGTGGTAGGCTGTACCATCTTCATGGCTCAGAAGGTTTTCCCTGTTGTTAAGGGTGCCTGACTGTAGGTGGCATTACTGAGCTAAACTGGGGTCCACTTGCCTGGTGCAGTAAAACTAGACCCTGAGGCTGAGATTTGCAGCAAGAAAAAAAGGCATTTATTGCATGGTTCCAAGCTAATTTATAAATATTTTGATATGTAGTTCTAACAGATGAGACCTCCTTTATAAAAGTAACTTCAATAAAATAAATTCACCTAACATTGGCAAGAATTTTTTAATATTATAAACTAGTCCAAAAATTCAATAGTGAACAAATTGAGAAACTCTGTCTTACATGCTCCAACCAAGTTTAGAAACCAGGGCCACACTGTAAAGAATGCCATGGTGGGTGGGGGAGGTAGAGAGACAGGAGACTATTCTACCCCTTGAGAAGTCATTTTGACAGAAAAATGGACTTAAGACTCAAACTCTCCAATGGATTACAAGTAAGGCTTTTTAAAGGTGGGGATACATTTGAGGATTGCAGAAGTTACAGGAAAAATTGTGAGTCAATACATGGAAGTTGTACATTCATTTGGCCCCCAAAGGATATTTTGAAGTGGGGGCTTATAGGTCATTGGTAGGTTCAGAGATTCTTTGATTAGCATTTGTGGTCAAGGGAAATGAATGCTGAGGTTTGGCCCATGTGTGACTCTTTCCAGGCCCCTCGGGAAGAAATTTAGAACAAAGAACAGTGGGCAGGTTTAGTCCTCAGTTCCCCCTAATCTGAGGTCTACATGATAGTGGTTGGCATTTTCCATCTGGTGGGGGTTTCTGAAAAGCAACCTAAAAATACATGTTAAGATGCTATTTTTTAGTTTCTATAGAAGACAACACCTCATGACTCTGGCTTACTTTGGAGACTATTATTACTATCTTCTCACTGATCAGAGTGCTCATTTATTTATCAAGGCTGGCTAGGTGCCTAGAATTTCCCTTGAAGGGACTTGAGATTTGAAATTTATTTCCATGCTCAGGGGGCCCAGTAGGCTCCTAGCAGGAGTTCCTGTTCTGTCTCTCTCATTGGATCTAGGGGGCTCGATCAGATTTGGGTTCCATTTTTTTGTCAAAAAGACTTCTCAAGGGGTAGAATAGTCTTCTGTTTCTTCCCCCCACACCTCCCCCATGGCATTCTTTACAGTGTCACCATGGCTTCTAAACTTGGTTGGAGCATATAAGGTGGGGTTTCTCAACTTGTTCACTATTGAAGTTTTGGACCAGGCAATTCTTTGTTGTGGAGGGTTCTTCTGTGTAATCTGGGATGTTTAGTAGTACCCTGCCCTCTACCCACTAGATGCCAGTAGCACCTACTCCCAGCGTGACAATCAAAAATATCTTCAGACATTACCAAATATCCCCTAAAAAGGGTGGGGAAAAATCACTGCTGGTCTAGAACCATAGCTTTGTTAACCATTGGTCCTTCTCAAAGGCTGTCCACAGCCTTCAGTTTTATAAGTGCTAATCGATTATGAGACCTAGGCCTTTTTACAACAGCTGTTGAATTAATTTTCTGTTGCAGCTACTATAACAAATTACTATAAATGTATTGGCCTAAATGTACAAATTCATTATCATATAGTTTTGATGGTCAGAATTCTGAAATAGGTTTCTCTGGACTAAAATTAAGGTGTCAGGAGGGCTGTGTTCCTTTCATAGGTTCTAGGGGAGCTCATTCACTTGTCCGTTACTGAAAGCTCAGCACTTGTCCTTCAGGCCACGTCAGAAGAAAGAAGACAACTGGGGTGGTGCCTGTAGCACAGTGGGTAGGGCGCTGGCCACATACACAGAAGCTGGCAGGTTAAAAACCAGCCTTGGCCAGCTAAAATCAATAATGACAACTGCAACAAAAAAAAATAGCCAGGTGTTGTGGCAGGCACCTGTAGTACCAGCAACTTGGAAGGCTGAGGTAAGAGAATTGTTTAAGCCCAAGGGTTTGATGTTGCTGTGAGTTATGATGCCATAGCACTCTATCTAGTGTAACAGCTTGAGAATCTGTCTCAAAAAAAGAAAGACAACTGACTTGAGGAACAGTTTATTAATTTATTGACAAATGAAGAGGCTGGCAGACTTCTGTCTTAAAGTACCCATGTCCCACCTTTGAGCAGAAATACAGAATTTTTAGAGGGATTTTTCACCTTCAGGCTATTGCTATTCAACTATAGTTGATATTTCTGGTTCATTGCATCTTTGGTTTGGTCAAGACAATCTCATGACCTCCTCCCCACCCCCCCCACCAAATATCTCCTATGGTACAAAGAACACAGGACACTCCACTTGTCCTTTCAACCACTGGGCTGGGGTAGGGATGCAGGTTTCAATTCCCCAAAAGAGTGGGGAAGGTTTCAGAGAGACAGAAAACAATTTTACCCTTTTTTAGGCCATTTACATTGTAGGTGCCAGCTTGAAGGTGCCAGCATCCTTGGCTTATGGCCTCTTTCTTAATCTTTCAAGGCAACAGTATAGCATCTTTCAATCTATCTCTCTCTTTTTCATTCTTCTTATAAGAACCCAATGGCTCACTGGAATAATCTAGAGTAATCTCCCTATTTTAAAATCTCAGTTTGGTATGGTGGCTCATGCTTATACTCCTAGCACTCTGGGAGGCCAAGATTGCTTAAGTTCAGGAGTCCAAGACCAGTTCAAGAGAGACCCCATCTCTACTAAAAATAGAAAATACTAGTTGGATATTATGGTGGGCATCTGTGGTCCCAGCTACTCAGGCTGAGTCAAGAGGATTGCTTGAGCTCAAAAATTTGAGGTTGCTGCAAGCTGTGATTATGCCATGACACTCTACCCATGGTGACAGAGTGATGCTCTGTCTCAAAAAACAAAATCCATCATTTAATCATAGCTGCAAAGTCCTTTTTGCCATACAAAACAGCATATCCACAGGTTATGGGGATTAAGACATTGGGGCTCAGAGAACAATACCCTAATGTGGCACTTTGACATGCTGAGTATTTTGAACTAAACAAGCAGCCTTAGAACCTTGGTCTCTCTGACCTTCATCTGCCCCAATCTCTTTCCCCTCTGTTTGTCCCAAAGCACAGGGAGGGGTTTTCTGTGAAATTCCCATTGTTGACTAAGGGAAACTTCTCCAGAAGGAAAGCCATTATTCTGAGCCCCTTTCCTATAGTCTAATCAAACAGATGGTTAACTCCTAGGAAGGAAGACTAGAATTGACAGAACACCCAGAGCCCAGCTTATTGTATATTCCTCTGGCCCATTCATCTCCCCTTTCCCCCCAAACATTTCCTCTTCCTCTAAAAATGCCTATGGCCCCCACTTCCTTCAAGATCCCCTATGAAGAAAGGCATATACACTACATTTCATTGGCTTGTGGGGTATTCACTTTTCTGTGACACCCCTGTGCACATAATAAATTTATATGCCCTTTCTTCTGCTAATTGGCCTTTTGTCAATTCATTTCTCAGACTTAAATAGTGAACATCAATAGGGGAGAGAGAGAGTTCTTTTGCCCCAAGAAGAATAAGGACAAGTTCTGGGGGCCTTAACATTATTCTGCCTGCCATACCCATATAACTGAGAGCCAGAAAGAATAAAAACTTGATTTACAAAGAGTGACTTTAACAGAGAAGAGAACAAGAATGTGTAGAATGTGGGAATGGTCCATGATTTCATCACAGTGTCCAGGCATGGACTCCTTGGTGCTAGTTCATAGAACCACCTGCAGCACACAAAGGCTGTGTGTGCATTAGTTGTTTACTTTATATTATTTCTCTCTTGAACTGGATTGAATTTTAACTGCCTAGTGCTCTTTTCCATCTGGTCATACTATTGCTGACCCCTCAAGCTGGATGTGTCCCAAATGGATTCATTGACCTCCCTTCCAAACCTGCTCCTCTTCCTCTCTTCACTAGTTGCATTAGTGGCCCTCCCACCCTCCCAAAGCCAGATTTGAAGCTCATCCTTTATATCATCTTACACACCAATTATTTTCTAAGCCTTAGAGATTTCCATTTCCATGAGAGCTTTTAAATCTATCTTTTCTTCCCTCTTCCCAGTGCCTTTCTCTTATTTCAGCCCTTTAGATGCTTTTCTTGGATTATGAAATACTCTTACCAAATTCCCCTCTAGTCAGTCTCCGTGGTTCCAGCTTCTCCTCCTCCGTCAGTGGTCACACAATAACAGCTATTCTTATGGAGTGCTCTAGGTAAGGAATATCCTTAATCCTTAAAGTCTGAGTTGAGCCGAGCCAAGTACAGGCCAGAGGGCAGAAGTTCAAAGTCACCACCTATAAGCAATCATCACCAAGACATCATTAAAAATTGAATCATCAGGAATTCCTGTTGAAGGCTTCTGTACCCTGTTCAGAAAAAAAAATAAATAAATAAAATAAAAGGAGAGGGCTCAGATTAACTAATATTGAAACTGCTTGGGAAACCCAACTCAGTGTTCAACATCTCATGTGAAAAAGTTGAATAAATAAAGAACTTAAAGAACCTATGACTGAAGGGACACCACATTATTGTATGCCTGAAGATCCATCTGTTTCATCCCAATTCATATATAAAGCAGCTGAGGATCAGGGGATATTTTTATTTTTTTATTTTGTTGTTGCAGTTTGGCCAGGGCTGGGCTTGAACTCGCCACCCTGGGTATATGGGGCCAGCACCCTACTCACTGAGCCACAGGCAGTTCACACAGTTAGTGGCAGAATTTGAATTCTATTTTAGGAATTCAGATTTCCATATTCTTTCCATTCTATAATGGCTTTGCCCATGCTTGTAACTTAATTTCTTATTCTTTTCTTTTTTTTAAAATGCTTTTTTAAAAAAGAGACACATCTCACTATGTTGCCCAGGCTGGACTTAAACTCCTGGGCCCCAGAGATCCTCCTGCCTCCCCATACTGGGTAGCTGAGATTACAGGTATGAACCACCACACTTGGCTTCCTCCTTTTCTCTTTATATCTTAATGTTCCAGTAAAACCAAACTCCTCACTCTTCTTTGCTAGACCTTGACCATTCCTACCTTCATGTCATTTCATATGTGGTTCCCTCTGCTAGGAATGGTCTGGAATGGCCTGGAATCTATCTTAATCCTTGAAAATGTTATCCTTGAAAGCCCAGCAGCAACATCAATGCTTTCAAGAAGGCAGCATAGAGATTCCACCTTGAAGTGATGAGCACTAGCTGTAGACCATACCTTATTTCTGGGCTGCTCCCACTTTGTAAGTTTCATACAGATATTTCTGCATAGGTTTTCCTCTCCTAGTGAACATATCTGTAAGGAGGGTCTATGTGTGGCTCAGCTTTGCCCATAAGAAGCACTTCAAATATATATGGAATAAAGAAGCAAGTGCAAGAAGACATGCTTTGACTAGAACTGCCTTTTTGCTTCTGCTATAGTCTGAATACGTTCATATGTTGAAGCCTAATCACTAATATGTTAGTGTTAAGAAGAGGGGCCCTCATGAGAGCAGAGCCCTCAGAGGTGGGATTAGGGCCCTTGTAAAAGAAGTACAGGGAGTGGGTTTGTTTTCTTCTGCTTTTGCCATGTGAGGACACAGCATTCAAGATGCCCTCTTAGAAGCAGAGACAGGGCCCTGACTACCCACTAAATCTGCTGAACCCTGATCTTGGACTTCCCAGCCTCCAGAACAATGAGAAACTTTTAGTACATATAAATTACCCAGTCTCAGGTATTTTATAGCAGCACAAATGAACCATGACACTCTTTAATTTTAAAGGATTTGCCAAAACATAATACTAAAGTCAGAGACCTAGAAGGTAGGTGTGCTTTGTTTTACATTGCTTCTGGTCTTTGTACAAATTCTTACTTCTCCATCACCTGTGGGATGTTCTCTTTCCTATCCCACATGCTTCTATCAATTCATAGCTATCATTTCTCCAAGACCTGGCTCAAAGCCTCATTATTCCTAGGGACTTTTTTTCAGAGTCCAGACCTGGGTGGTCACTCCAGTGGTCACATGACACTCACACAGGTTGATGACTGCTACCTTATCATCACTGCTGGTCATCGACTGTTACTGAGTGCTTAGTATAGGAAAAGATCTGTGCCACATGTTATGTGGTAGGTCAAGGGAAGCTTAGCTGAAAAGGTAAGATTCAAGCAGGGTCTTGAAGACTTGTTTTAATTAAAGAGGTAGAAAGGGGTGGCACCTGTGGCTCAAAGGAATAGGGCTCCGGCCCCATATGCCAGAGGTGGCGGGTTCAAACCCACCCCCGACCAAAAAAAACTGCAAAAAAAAAAAGTGAGAAGGAAGAATAAGATAATGCATGACATTGAAATTCAGTTCCTCCTCTTCTTGTTACTGGCAATATAATCTTGAGAAAAATTATTTAATTGATTTGGAAATCAAGTTCCCCATATGTAAGATGGGAACAATAAAATCTATGTTGCAGGGTGTTAGTAGTTAATTAAGATACAACATGTAATAACTCTTCGGTGGTCAGTGAAGGAAACTAACAAACCTCCTTTCTCCATGTCACCAATTCTGCCCACTCATGGTGTCCGCCATCTTGGTCATGTTGCCTGAAGATGAGGAGAAGTCTTCCATTTCGTCTTTCTTCTGCAGAGGACCACAGATGTGTCTTCTGTCACTCTGCTAATTATGCATTGCTTAGTAATTAGCTGGTTTTCTAAGGGAGAAAATAACTGAATTATTTCCACCCCTTCTGCACATACCTTGTTGTTTTAAGTCTATGCTTTTGCTTATTGTTGCCTCTCCTACCTGGAACGTGCCATCTCATCAGACTTAACCTGGGCAGCAATCACTGGCCCAGTAAGAGTTAGCTGAGGTGTCACTCAACAACTTTCCCTGACCTCCTTTTCACCTCCTGGCTGGTTCCCATGCTGTGCTGTCAGGCTGCTGTGGGCACCATCCTATCATTGCACAGTCATCACACTTTATTTAAAGACTTTCCTTTCTCTCACTGGGCTCCCCAAACCTTCAAGACTGGCACATAGCACACTATGTGATTGTTGAACAAGTAAGTGTACATTCTCCATTCTCTTCCAGGTCTATCATTTATTCCTCTGGGCACCCCCATTCCTTCTCACCCATTGTGCATTATTTATTGCTTGTTATTTACAAAACCACTTCCTAATCTGACCATTGATAATGTCCCCAGATGTTAATAATAACACTAATTCATATCTACTGAGCACTTACTATTTACCTAGTGTTAGGTGCCTAAACCATTCTCCCACCTCCCCTCCCAGAAAAAAAGGCCTACCCGGCCCTACCCCAAGAGTTTCGTTGGAAAGACCCTAGCCGCCAAAGCCTTCTAACAACCTGTGAAATCTCCCTTCCCTTATACCTGGTATAACAAAAAGCCCCCAACTACTCTCAGTGCAGCCACCATCTTTACCCAGGCGGGTCTCAGGCCCTTTCTTTAAACTTGGCCTGAACCTCTCCTGTTTTGTCTCTGGGTACACAACTCAATCTCTTTCTTTTTTTTTCTTTTTAGAGACAGAGTCTCACTTTGTCGCCCTTGGTAGAGTGCGTGGTGTCACAACTCACAGCAACCTCCAGCTCTTGGGCTTAGGTGATTCTCTTACCTCAGCCTCCCAAGTAGCTGGGACTACAAGTGCCTGCCACAGTGCCCAGCTATTTTTTATTGCAATTTGGCCGGGGCAGTTTGGCTGGGGCTGGGTTTGAACCTGCTACCCTCAGTATATGGGGCCAGCGCCCTACTCACTGAGCCACAGGTGCTGCCCTGCACTGAACCCCTTTCATCTAGCATTGTTCTAAGCACTTTACATGTATATGCTCCTTGTCATTTCCCCAGGCTTTGGACTAAACTTGATTTTGTGAGAAGTACTGTTTTTTTACAGTCTCACCATAACACAACAAAAGTACTGTCTTTTTACAGTTCTACCATAAGACAATAAATCCTGCATTGGAATACAATCCAGTAGGTTTACTATCATTCAAATATTGGAAGATATAGCTAGAAAAACCCAACAATAAAAGGAAGTACTAAACATTTGATATCCTTAGGGTGTAGTGACATTATAAGTTTATTTTGTTTTGTTTTTTCTTTATGTTTAGATTTAAAATACTTGTTTTATGTTTCAGGTAACTTAAGCCAGGATAAGGTGAGATGGACTGTTGTATTTAATTTCAGTTTACCAGAGGGAGCTTTGAAAGAGTTATAGAAACATGCATATTAGTGTGAAAAAAGGAGGGAGTTTTCCTTGTTCTTCCAAAAAAAAAAAAAGAAAAAAAATAAGGTAAATTGGCAAGGAAGACAGATTTGAGAAAATTAGTCATGGGAATTCACCTTTCAGTGAATCCTTCTTGGCTGGGAAGAAAAG
This sequence comes from Arctocebus calabarensis, assembly GCA_963573935.1. Taxonomy (NCBI): domain Eukaryota; kingdom Metazoa; phylum Chordata; class Mammalia; order Primates; family Lorisidae; genus Arctocebus; species Arctocebus calabarensis. The sequence goes on from CAUYON010097158.1 coordinate 36,777, forward strand.
CTGTTCTTTCATTTAGTTGCAGACAGTGACAAGGATTATTTTTCCTGGGGATGGCAGCAGCTGGCAGTTGAGGAGGCTCTCTAGACAAGAAGGACAGGGCAAGGTGCTATGGAGGGAATGGGGTTCACAGCTCAGCAATGCTGCTCACCAGCTGTTAGCTTTGATCAAGTTACTTACTTCCTGTTGGCTCAGTTTTCTGATCCATAAAATGGGGGACAGCTAGCCAAATTTAGCAAATAAAATATAGGATGCCCAGGTAAGGTTGAATTTCAGATACATAATTTTTAAACATAAATATGCCCTATGAAATAGTATGTCCCATGCAGTAAGTATGCCCCTAATGTTGCATAGGACATATGCTGAAATGTTATTTATTGCTTTTTCTGAAATTCAAATTTTTCTGTGCATCCTATGTTTTATCTGGCAAGCTAAATGAGAAGTTATATGAGCAATTATCTTGCAGGGGTTGTGTGAGGATTTAAGTCTTATCACAGATGTGTAGTCTGTGTATATAACTATAACTGATGATTATAATAGCACCATAGCTGTGTATATAAAAAGCAAAGTGGATAAAGTTCTGTAAATGGCAGTTTGTGCTACAGGTAGCCCTACGGGAAAAGTTTCTTGACTCTGAACTAGGGGAAGGTAAATTATAATCAAGCTATGGGAATAAGATTTAGAATTACACAGTGACAATTTGGGGAAGGGAGAGAATTAGTATGTTAAGTATATAACTATTTAATTACTGATATAACCACATGATTATTTAATTAATTATGTAACTATAAAATTATATAATTAAGGACTTAGGAAGTTTTAAAAAAGTGTTCACTAAGGTATCACTTAGATTCTATGTAGTTTGTGTTGTCTGCTCTGACCATTTTGTGGTTTTAGGTGGGAGTGTTTACTTTGTTTTGTTTTGAAATGTAGGGAAAGCATATTTAACTTTCAAGAGATTGTGCAGCCATGTTAAACATGACTGCACCATCTTCTGGTGAGGAAGAAGGTCTTTCCTGTCACCTTGTGGCCATGTGCTCTAACTGCACTGTGCTTAAGAAGAACCTCAGGGGATGGAGTCGAGTGGGGGAGTAGGCGTTTAAACTCTGCCAAATCCAGAGGGCACCAATGCTGAGTCATGACAGTAAGAGCCATGCACAATTGTGTCCTTTCCCCTAATTCCCACTCTCCCTAAGCTGGAGGTTTGAGAGTCAGCAGCTGGCTAAGAGAGGCGGGGCAGGGAATGTGGTGCAATTCTTGCCTTTCCCTTCTGTGCTGTGGGCTCCCAAGCCTGAAGAGAACAAGCCTGGGATGCCTGAAGCTTTATCAAGTGCAATACTGATTATTACACTGGACTGCTTTTTTTGAAAGACAAGCACCAAGGGTCTCTTTGTTTAGTGGCTAGGAAAATTCATGGTATGTCTGAACTTTTCTCCAAAGAGCAGAGACAGGGCAAATCCCCAGAATGGGGGTGAAAGGACAAGAAAAAAGAAACAAAAACTGTGCTTCTTATTTGCATCCTGTTGCATGAAGCTTATTCAATAAACATGTTTTAAATGCATAGATGTACCATGAGGTTAAAAATCAAGGGGGAAGGATATACAGCAATGCCAACAAAGAACAGGCAAACGATTGCATTAAAGTTTCTCATCTTAACATATGGACAAACCAAGGTCAAAGACAGGGTAATGTTATCAGTAGAGTCAGCTCTAGGAGTCATAGTAAAGCTATATAAAAAAATCTCAAAATTCCACAAGTCCATTATAGCAGGGGTATAAGCAGAGTCTAGTCCTTCTGACCCTGACCCAACCATGGCAAGAAGACTTTTTTTCCTTTGTTCTCTCTTCTCTCCCCACAGGTCTTTCTGAGTCCTGCAGGGAGGGTGGAAGCTGGTTCCATCAGTGCCTCTTCTTCAACTTCTACCCTTCTCTTTCTTCTGTTACCTCTCAGTTTTCTTTCTGTGTAACCCAAATCATGCCTGTCTTTGCCCATTTTCTGTTGCTATAACAGAATACCACAGGCTAGATAATTTATAAAGAAAAGAAATTTAGGCTGAGCACAGTTGCTCACACCTGTAATCACAGTGCTTGGGAGACTCAGGTCGAAGGATCACTTGAGGCCTGGAGTTGGAGGCCAGCCTGGACACTTGAGACCTGGTCTCTACAAAAAATAGGAAAAATTACCCAGGTTTGATGGGACATGCCTGTAGTCCCAGCTACTCAGGAGGCTCAGGCAGGAGAATTACTTAAGTCCAGGAATTAGAGACTACAGTGAGTTATGATTACCTCATTGCCTTCTAAGCCTGGGCGACAGAATGAGACCTGGTCTCAAAAAAAAAAAAAAAAAAAGAAAGAAAAAAGAAAGAAAAAAATTATTTCTTGCAGTCCTGTAGGTTGGCAAGTACGAGAGCATGGTGCTAGCATCTAGCGAGGGCCTTCTTGCTGTGTCATAACATGGCAGAGGGCATCTCGAGTCCACCTGTCAGCTCAGGTCTCTCTTCCTCTTCTTATAAAGCCAACAGTCCCACCCTGAGACCCACTGATGACCTTATCTAATCCAAACTACCTCCCAAAGGTCCTGCCTTCTGATGCCATCAATATATGAATTTGGGGCTTAAAATGTCCAGCACATGAAATTTGAGGGGCGTATTCAAACCATTGAAAAGTGTAACCTTGGAATATCACCTGGCATCTGCCCAGCCTGTCCTCCCCCCTACCTCTGGGAGGCAGTAGAATTGCTATTTGCATGTGAGGCTTGCCAGGGTTGTCACATACCTTTTTTTTTTTAATTTTTATTTTTTATTAAGTCATAGCTGTGTACATTAGTGTAATCATGGGGTACAGTGTGCGGGCTTCATATACAATTGAAATATTTTCATCCAACTGTTCGACATAACCTTCATGGGATTTTCTCGTTTATTGTGTGAAAACATTTGTGTTCTGCATTTAGTAGGGTTCACTTGTCCCTTCTAAGATGCACCATAAGTGTGATCCCACCCTTTACCCCTGTCACATACCTTTGAAAGTCAGCTGCAGGGCTCTCATAAGAACCTGGGTCTTGGATTCCTCCCATTACATTTGCTAGCTCTCTGCCTTCAATTTCTGGCTTCCCATTTTGGATTATGATGATTTTCTTGACATCAATTTTTTTTTTTAGTGTGAAAGTTTTCAAGACGCCTACGAGTGGAAAATGCACTCTCCCCAGCCAAATCAAACTTCACCAGATTCCTTACAGCTGTATACATTGAAATGACTAATGAAAGAGTCTTCTGCTGCCAGTGGAACTTTCACACATGGCACTGTTGCTGCAGCTCAACAGGACCCAACCCTGGTATTTACATACTGGATGTCACCCCAAAAGCCCCCGACCAGGGGATTTCCAGGTTGTATTAAGAATGCCACTCTGGGCCTTGGAAGGCGCACTGTGTGAGCACCCATCCTTTAGAGCACGGGGGTAGCATTGCGGATCCCCACCCTTCCCTCAGCAAGCAAGGGCGTTTCTCCTGGGAAAGTGTCCAGATTCAGTCACATATCCATCCGTGGCTCAATAATCATAGTTCTGCCGCCTGCCAGCTGCTGATGGAGGTATTGAGAATACCTAGGTGAGAAAGTCAGGCCCCCTGAGCTGAGCTGGATGTCCAAAGGCAAAGAACACAAATCTGATAATTTCTATCCTGGGCAGTATTTCCTGTAGTATAGGTGTGAAGTGGGTGTTCTGGGAGCTCAGATGAGGGGCTAACTTAGGGGTGGCCAGGGAAGACTTCTTGGAGCTCTGAATGACTTAAAAAATGTCATTCAGATATGATATTTGGAGCCTTCGACATTTTTCTAAAAAGTGCCCCCTGTCCTTAGTTAAAAACGTAATGCAGGTGAAGAAAAAATAAGAAAACTTGATTGGTGTAATTCCCACCCAATTGGAGCTTGTAGCTTCCTCCTGAAAGAAGAGTTGTGTGGTTTTTGTGGGTGTGAGTGTATAATGGTACGAAGACTGGAGTAGTGCTGACACAAGGGAGATGAAGACTGGGAGGTGAGACCTTATTTCTGTGACCAGAACCTCCTTGCGATGATGCCAGTCATGGTGGGAAATCAGCACCCACTTTCTGTGGGACTCTGGCTTTTCCCAACTTAGGGTTCCAGGTCTTGGTCTTAGTTATGGATGTTTCACCTTTGCTCACGTGCTTAAGTGATTTATCAAGGTGTTTTCTTAAACAAAATTGATCTCTTCCTAAAAAGAACTACAGGTCCAGCTCTAAGATGTTAACAATATTTAACCTGCTACGATGCCAATGAGTGCTCTTGTTTATTTAGGACTTTCTTTGCACCAGGTATGTGCTAAGAAATTTATATTTGTTATCTTATGATATCAGTCCTCACAACAATCTTATGAAGTAGAGGTTTTCTTATTTCCACATAGCTAGATGGTAGAGCCTGGCCTCCAACCTAGAGCTTTCTGGCTTCTAGGTCTGTACTCATGACCATTTTCTTCTGCATTATTTTTCAAACATATTTGGCTATAGACACTTTTTTTTTTTTTGAGACAGAGCCTTAAGCTGTCACCCTGGATAGAGTGCTGTGGCATCACAGCTCACAGCAACCTCCAATTCCTGGGATCAAGCGAGTCTCTTGCCTCTGTCTCCCAAGTAGCTGGGACTACAGGCCCCCACCACAACGCCTGGCCATTTTTTGGTTGCAGCCGTCATTTGTTGTTTGGCGGGCCTGGGCTGGATTCGAACCCGCCAGCTCAGGTGTACATGGCTGGCGCCTTAGCCTGCTGAGCCACAGGCACCGAGCCAGACACATTTTTTTTTTAAATTGAGCCCTAAGATTTATTTCTCAGTACTGAGATTGAAATTCAATGAAATACAATTTAGGAAATGCTTCCCCAGGAATATATATTGCCATATTTGTAAAATAGAGATTTTAATACAGTCTCTGAGTTGTGATGATTAAAAGATACTTCAGAAAATGGGAGGAGATACTTACCTTCTACTAGGAATGTGTGTGTGTATGTTAAAAATACCATTTTGGAATGTTCTTGATGACATGAAGCAGTGTTTTGGCCAGGATGACAATGAAGACGATGGTTACTAGGCTGGAAGACCCTCAGACCCTATTGGGGAGGGCCTTACTAGCTGTCTGCCAGGTGCCCTAGGGCCTGCTCCCCTCCCTTCTGTTTTTTTTTTTTTTTGGAGACAGAGTCTCTCTTTGTCACCCTTGATAGAGTGTCATGTCATCACAGCTCATAGCAACCTCAAACTCTTGGGCTTAAGCTATTCTTTTGCCTCAGCCTCCCAAGTAGTTGGGACTACAGGTCCCGCCACAACTCCAGATTATTTTTACAGATGAGGTCTTGCTGTGGCTCAGGGTGGTCTTGAACCTGTGAGCTTCACCTGCCTTGGCCTCCCAGAGTGTTAGGATTACAGGTGTGAGCCACCACACCCAGCCCTCCTCCCTGCCCTCTGGTTCTTTCTCTCATCCCCTTGTGATGCTTGTCTTTGTTCTAGGAATGGTTCTTTGGTTGCCTGCAGCTGGGCCAGGGCTTTGCTCTGAAGCACACTGCTGCCTACTCAGGCCAGATCTGGACTCCTCTTATGCAAATTTGGACTGTGTCCTGAGCTACAGCTGTAGGCTAGACTCCTTTTATGTATTGGGCAGACCTCCTACAGCCTGGTTGCTGCCATCTGGCTGCCATTATCCCAGACAGCTGCTCTGCTACTTCACCACCACCCACCACTTCTCTGCCTTTGGAGATGAGGACCAACTTGAGAGACACTGGGCTGGACATATTTCCTTGGACATTGACTTGAATAGCTCACCAATCTTGAAGGGGGCTAATCTCTCAGGCTGGTTAGCTAACAACTTACCCCCAGGATCCTCCCCTGCTCCATCAGTTTTCTACAAGGCCTGGTAGAGCTGGTGGTAAAATCATGAAATTCCTTTTCTCCTGTGCACCAGCTTTGCACAGTTGTCATTTTTCTTTCAAAATCTTAGTGGTTCCACAGATGTGTACGTTAGTATAAAACATACTGTAAACAGAACAGACTAACAAAAATAAGCACTCATCCAGCTCCTTTATACCTCCTGGAAAAGCAGGTGCATTGCTTTCGGTAAATATGAAATCCTGCTAAAAAAGAAAACAAATTCTTTCAGACATGTTCTCACATTGCACCTGTGAGGGAGGTCTATTTATTTTCATTTCACATGTGGAAAGATTGAGGATCACAGAGGTTAGCTGATTTGCCTGACTTCACACAACTAGGAGCAGCAAAGCCAGGCCAGAATAATTATCCAGGGTTTGTCCCCTGCCAAGTGGTGCCCCTGGGAACCCTGGCCCTTGAGGCCATCAAGGTTGGGGCCCTTTACTCCTGGAGTGTCCCAACATGACAACATAAGGGTGGTTCTGGCTGAGTGTGACATGCACATTAGGCCCCTCTGTTCTCTTCCCTTTATCCCCCTCCATCCTATTTTTTTTTGAAAACAGAATCTCACTTTGTCACTCTTGGGAGAGTGCTGTGGTGTTGTAACTCACAGCAACGTCAAACTCCTGGGCTGAAGTGATTCTCTTGCCTCCGCCTCCTGAGTAGCTGGACTATAGGCACCTGCCACGATGCCTGGCTATTTGTAGAGACTGGGTCTTGCTCTAGCTCAGGCTGCTCTGGAACTCCTGAGCTCAGGCAATCCACCTGCCTTGGCCTCCCAAAGAGCTGGAATTTAGGCATGAGCCACCTGGACTGGCCCCCTCCATCCTATTCTTAAGGCTACTGTTTGTGAGATTCAAAGTACTTTTGGCTTTTCTCTGTAGCTTGTCTATGGGGATCTTTGCTGTTACCCCCACACTCCCCCCCCCCACACACTCACTTGCTTCCTGACCTAGCACCAGTTGAACCACAGGTACATGCTATGTAGATATGTAAAGAGAAAGGTGAGATGTGGTCTTGCCCCTAATAAACTGTTGAAGGAAAATTATTCTGAAATGTGTTAAAAACGGCAAGGAAGACTTTATTTAAGACTATTGCAATGGGGTCAAGATTATTACAATAGTGAGATGATTGAATGGAACTTCAGTTATATTAGGGTTAGTGGGGGTTTATAGCTAACAGGTAGGGTTGGGAAATGAATGAGAAAGTATTAAGAGGATCTTGGTTTGGTATCAAGGATGGAGAAACGGGAGCTTGATTGGATATCAAGGGGTGATGGATTCTCCATGAACTGGCTTAGCAAGATTTGTTCCTAGAACCTGGCTCAAGAAGAGGGCTCAACTAAAGAAAGAAACCCACCTAAAGTTTAATTAAGGAGGGAGTATTTGCCAGCACTCACAAAGTAGTGTGGGAGTCAGGACCCAAACAAAGGCACAGGATCCATAGTGATGACAGAAGTGATGTGTCATCCATAGACATGGTTGGAACTCAGAGAGGAGCCATTGGGTGTGTCCAGGCTGTTCCAGCCACTCCAAAGGCTGACCTTTGGAGACTCACACTCGCTTCACCTCATGTTCATTCATTTCTTACTACTCTGTGACATCCACATACTTTTCTTCTAGTATTTTGAAGCTTGACTTTCTAGAATTTGAAGGTTTTTACCACAAGCAAGACTGAAAAGTACAAAGGCTTTACTTAGACCTTGGAAAAGGATTTAACCTCATGTTTCTCTTCTGTAATGTTGGGACAATACCTGTTATAAATTGAATTGTGTTCCCCAAGGATTTATTTAGGGACCTAACCCCCAATGTAACTATATTTGGAGATGGGACCTCTAAGGAGGTAGTTAAAATTAAATGAGGTCCTAAGTGTGGTCCCTAATCTGATAGGACTGGTGTCCCTGTGAGAAAAGGCAGAGATACCAGAGATCTTTCTCCGTGTGTGTGTGTGTGTGTGTGTGTGTGTGTGTGTACAGAGGAAAGGCCGCGTGAGATGCAGTGAGATGGTGGTCAGGGAGGGAGGCTTCACCAGAAACTGAATTTTCTGGCATGTTGAACTTGGACTTCTCATTTCCAGAAGTGTGAGAATATAAATTTCTGTTGTTTAGGCCTGAAGTCTGTGGTACTTTGTTATGGCAGCCTGAACACATGGATAAAACACCCGTTGCATGCGTTATTATGAGAACTATATGTATCGTGAGTTGTGGGCCTAACAGCAATTCACACAGATTAGTTTATTCGCCTCTTCTCCTGTCATGTGATTTGTGGGGCGACAAGGGCCTTTTGCTACAAGACTTTTTCCTTATGACCACATGGTGGTGTGGAAAATTCACAGAGTAGAATTATCCCTTTGGGTTCAAGCTTGCTTCTCCATGTTGCAAGTAAGAGAAACTTACCTAACGAGTATAATCAAAAAGGGGGGATTTTCTAGAAGTATGCTATTATCAGAGTTCTTGGTTTCCAGCAGCAAAAGTGAACTCTGGCTGATTTATGCCAAAATGGAAGTGCTGAAAGGCTATAGCATGGAGCACAGGACTGTCAGGAAGAATGGAGAACCGGGTCTGGGGGGGGCCTGATAGTTAGGCAAAAGGGCCAAATAGTACACCTCGGAATGGTGCACAAGGACCGCAGGGCCACACTGCAGGGTGCTGGTGCTGCTGCTTGCCCTCAGACACTATGAGCACCAGACCCCATCAGTCTCCTGGATCAAATTTACCTCTAATGTGTCTTGTGGTCCTTGCGGTTATGGAGTGGTGCTGTCTCCTTGGCAGAGCCTAGCTCTTCCATCTGCATCCATGCTACAAAGAAGGCTGGGGAAGTGAGCACTAGCATTTTCAGCAATGAGAGTGGGAGGTGACCCTGCATTCCACAAAGATTCATCAATGGGGAACTTCCCCAGACAATTAATAGGAGGTTTAAAATGCCAGGTGGCCAACAAGACTGACAAGTTTCTCCACAGGTACAGGAGAAACTTATAGACCCCTCAAATAGGAAGTGTAACTTCACTGATGGGCGTGAGAACCAAGGACTAGAAAACTGTCAATTGGTTACTAGCTACCCTATCTCTGTATCACTGTCTCTCTCTCACTTTTTTTTTAATTTTCTTGTCTTTATTATTAAATCATAGAAGAAAAAGTATCCAATGTACTCTCTCTCACTTTCTTGTGTCTCCCAGCTCCACTGGCTAAAGGTAAGGGCCACCTCTGTCTTGACTATTGGAAATAAGTTTTTTTGTCTCCCTTAGAACATCTGTTTCCTTATTTTCCAGAAACACCCTTCAATTCCCCTTTGAGGGCTCCTCCTCTGTCTATTTTTGGTCTGAGTGGGCTCCAACCTCAGCCCTAGGGATGGGCCATCTGCCCCAGGGCCCAGCTAATCAGCACGTTGGATTCACTTGGCTGCAAGGGTAAGCATGTGACCTAAGACAGCCTGTGACTCCACCCCACTTATTTTACTGAACTATAATTTATATTTATTCACGTACAGCTCAATGAATTTTATATAAAATTCATTGCATACACCTGTGGAATCACCATCAAGACTGAGATATGGAAACATTTCTAGAAGCCCAACAGTCTCCCTGGCAAGTCCTCTGTAATACTCCACCCAAAGATAATCATATTGTGACTTTTATTACCAAAGACAGATGTTTTACCCCTTTTGGAACTCTATATAAATAGAATCATATTGTATGCAAACTTTGCTTTCTGGCTTCTTTTGCTCAACATTATGTCTGTGAGATTTGCCCAATGTTTCATATCATTCACTCTTTTTTGCACTTGTATAATAGCCCATTAGGTGATTTATATCACAAATTTATATATCCATTTTTAAAAATAATTTTATTGAATCATAATTATGTACATTAGTGCAATCATAGGGCACAATGTGCTTCATATACAATTGGAAATATTTTGACGTACTGTTACAGTTAGCCTTCATCGCATTTTCTTGATCACTATATAAGACATTGATACTCTACCTTTAATAAGTTTCACCAGTACCCTGCTAAGATGCACCATAGGTGTGATCCTATATTCATTTTTAAATATATATATAGCCTTCATTTAAAAATGGATATACATATATCCATTTCTTTTTTTAAAAATAATTTTATTAAATCATAATTGTGTACATTGGTGCAATCATAGGGCAGAATGTGCTTCATATACAATCAGAAATATTTTGATCGTACTGTTAGAGATAGCCTTCATGGCATTTTCTTGATCACTA
>CAUYON010097159.1:0-13239 GCA_963573935.1 Arctocebus calabarensis
AGCTACTCGGGAGGCTGAGGCAAGAGAATCGCTTGAGCCCAAGAGCTGGAGGTTGCTGTGAGCAGTGTGACGCCACGGCACTCTACCCAGGGCGATAAAGTGAGACTCTGTCTCTACAAAAAAAAAAAATAAATAAATAAATAAAAAAGAGCTCAACTTTCAAAAAAAAAAAATGCATAGCATAAAATTTATCATATTGACCATTTCAAAGTGCACAATAATGTAATCAGTGCTATTAAGTATATTCAACTTGTTCTATAACTTATCTCAAGAACTTTTTCATCCTGCAAAACTGAAATCCTATACCCATTTAGCAACTACCATTATACTTTTTTTTTTTTTTTTAGACGGAGTCTTTCTCTGTTGCCCTGGGTAGAATGCGGACAGCAACCTCAAACTCTTGGGCTCAAGCAATCCTCTTGCCTCAGCCTTCCAAGTAGCTGGGACTACAGGCATGCACCACCACGTGCAACTAGTTTTTCTATTTTTAGTAGAGGCAGGGTCTCACCCCTGCTTAGGCTTTTCTCAACTCCTGAGCTCAGGCAATACTCCTGCTCAGACTCCTGGAGTGCTAGGATAACAGGCATGAGCCACCATCACACCCAGCCTCTACTTTTCTTCTCAACCTTGTTTTTTTCTTTTTTCATTTCAGAATATTGTAGGTATACGAACGTTTTGGTTACGTAAATTGCTTTTGTACAGTTGGAGTCAAAGTTGTAAGTCCCTATCACTCTAATTGTGTGCTTTTTAAAAATGGGTATTTTCTTTATCTTTTTCCCATTAATGATGGGTTTGCAGTTATCAGGGCTCCAAGTATAAAATGTATCACTTGTGTTGTGATAATTCTCACATTGCAAAAAGATTTACAATACAAAGCAATTGTGTTTGTGTTAAGATAAGAGATCCTTGTAATATTTGGTGGCTTTGAATGAAGGATATTTTATCCTGGAAGGTTTTTCCAGTGATTTACAGAGAAAGGTAAGACCCAAGGGATTCATTTTGTGCTTGCTTTCTTCTTCATTTATTGAAGGTTTGAGGTTAGAGTTACCAGAGCAATCAGGCTTAAATTCTAGGATTTCCTTTGCTTTTTCCTATGTACATTCTATTTTTACCATAACACATTGTAACCTATGTAGTAGGTTGGAAGTTTTCATGGGATTTGAACATGTTAATGTTTACTAAGTGATTTCACAAATTCTGCTTACTTCAGCATAAAACTGTTTAGCTTTAAACAGCTTTATTAAAAACATAATTTGGAAGGAAATAGGTAGAAAGTATAAATGCATTTTTCTGGCCGAGCACGGTGGCTCATGCCTGTAATCCTAGCACTCTAGGAGGCCAAGGAAGGCAGATGGCTTGAGCTAAGAAGTTCCAGACCAGCCTGAGCAAGAGCAATACCCCATCTTTACTAAAAAAAATAAAATAAAATAAAAATTGGGTGGGCATTGTGACAGGTACCTGTAGTCCCAGCTACTTAGAAAGCTGAGGCATGAGGATTACTTGACCCCAAAATTGAGGTTGCTGTGAGCTATGATGAAACCACAGCACTCAACCCCAAGGTGACAGAGTGAGACTCCGTCTAAAAAAAAAGTGTTTTTCTATAGATGAACTGCTTTAAGTATTATTTTCAAAATCTTTAGCAGTAAGAAAAACTCAACCCAAGAAATATATTTTTGAAACTTTTATTCTTCAAAAGTTTTTCTTTAGGCTCGGCACCTGTGGCTCAGCTGGCTAAGGCACCAGCCATGTACACCTGAGCTAGCCATGTACACCTGAGCTGGCGGGTTCAAATCCAGCTCGGGCCCGCCAAACAACAATGACGGCTGCAACCAAAAAATGGCCAGGCATTGTGGTGGGCGCCTGTAGTCCCAGCTACTTGGAAGGTGGAGCCAGGAGACTCGCTTGATCCCAGGAATTGGAGGTTGCTGTGAGCCGTGATGCCACAGCACTCTATCCAGGGAGACAGCTTGAGGCTCTGTCTCAAAAAAAAAAAAAAAAAAAGTTTTTCTTTAAAAAATGTCTTCCTGTTATTAAAAATATCTTTAAGAAGTCAATAAAAGTTTAAAAGCCTGTAAGTAATATACATCTAAATAACCCAAAATACTATGAGTGTAATGTTTATGATCTTTCCACAGGAAAACTATCTTTTCTTGGCCTAAATTATCTTGAAACTAACAGAAAAACTAGTTGATCATGACTCTTGGATGATGATAACTGAATCTTCATTCATTTGTTGAATTTAATAATTCATAATGCCTTCTTTTTTTTTGCAGAGCCGAATTTGAACCCACTACCCCTGGTATATGGGATCAGTGCTCTACTCCTTTGAGCCACAGGCGCCACCCAGTATCAGTGCTTTCTTATAAGTTTATCAAACAAATGCTATTGAACCATTTCTAATAATTTTCTTAATTTTTTGTAGCACTCAGATTTTCCTTTAATGATCTGCAACTTATTGATATATACTGCCAAGAAAAATTTTTTAGACTGAATCTCATTATTTCTTTGATTTCTATTATAAAATTAGAAATGTTTTCTTAGGAAGGGGACAAGAATTACTTGAACTGAAAATATTTAATGAAGGAACCAAAGTGCAGCTGGTTCAATAACATACTAAGCAATTACTTTTTTTCATTGTTATCCTCCCTATTTAAGATGCTTCTTCATTTTTTTTATTGCTATCCTCCCTAAGATGTCTCTTAATTGTTCCCCATTATTACCTCCAAAGCACAGAAATGTATTTAGTCCCATGCACTCATCAGAGGACACGCTGCCAGAACTAACATAGCTAGGCACTAATGCTTTGCCAGGAGGAACATTTATATAATAATACAAAGTAATATATAATATATATAATAGCAAATTGTAGCCTGAAAATTCACCAAGTTCTAAGCCTTTATTTCATAAATATTTACTTTGTTTATCAATTACAATAATACATTTACTTAAAATGAAGAATGCCTGTATGATTTCTAATAATTAAGGTTATTTGCATTATTGTTCTTAAAGCATTGTTAAACAGTATTCTTTTTTACGGGAGTCTTTGGATTGTAGGTAACTAATTATGATTTGTTTTGTTAATTACCATTTATTGCTTGACTCCTTTTTTTTTTTTTTTTTTTCCTGAGACAGCATCTTACTCTGTTACCCAGGCTGGAGTGCCAAGGCTCACAGCAATCTCAGACTGCTGGGTTCAAGCAATCCTCCTGCCTCAGCCTCCTGAGTAGCTGGACTATAGGCACTCACCACCATGCCTATTAGTGGTTTCGCTCTTGTTCAGGCTAGTCTGGAACTCCTGAGCTCAAGGGATCTACGCATCTTGGCCTCCCCAAGTGCTAGAATTAAAGGCATGAGCCACTCCGCCTGGCCTCACTCATTTTTTAAAAGACTCAAATATCCCATTTAATGACATACCCACCTGTAATTCAAGCAGTACTTTCCATTATAGTGATTTACATCTGACTTGATACATATTATGTAAAATCAACATTTTATTTGATAGAAATGTTTTACATTTACATGGGAAAAAAATAATAGGTAAACACACAGCTTGATTCTTAAGCTAGATTTGTTTTTTTTTTTGAGACAGAGTCTCAGTTTCTCACCCTTGGTAGGGAGAGTGCCATAGCATCAGAGCTCACAGCAACGTCAAACTCTTAGGTTCATGTGATTTTCTTGCCTCAGCCTCCCAAGTAGCTAGGACTACAGGTGCCCGCCACAGTGCCCAAATATTTTTAAAAACAGGGTCTCGCTCTTGCTCGACCTGGTCTCCAACTCCTGAGCTCAGGTAATCCACCCGCTTCAGCCTCCCAGAGTGCTAGGATTATAGGCCTTAATGGTTTTTGGTAACTCAATTCTGAATGACCAGTTAATAAATTTTTTACAAAATAACTATAAAATAGCATGAATGTCAAATTACTCACTATGTTTATGCTATAACTATTGAAGCAAAAAAGTATTATTTGGAGTATGATTTTAAGCATTCAGGAAATTTAAAAAATCCTTACAGAATGCCATTGACTTCATGGTATGGAGTAGTGTAGGATAGAGACCGTGTGCTCTCCTTCAGAAGCCCTGGATCTGTGCTTTCTTTTCTTTTCTTTTCTTTTCCTTTCTTTTTAGAGTCTCACTCAGTGGACAGGGTTGAGTGCCATGGTGTCATTCATATAGCTCACAGCAACCTCAAACTCTCGAGCTGAAGTAATCCTCTTGTCTCAGCATCCCAAGTAGCTGGGACTACAGGAGCCTACCCTAAACACTCGCTAGTTTTTCTGTTTGCTAAGGCCGGTATCAAAATTCTGAGCACAAGCAATCCGCCTGCTGCAGCCTCCTTGGTGCTAGGATTACAGGTGTGAGCCTCCAGTCCTGGCCTGGATCTGTGCTTTCTGGCTGGGCCAGGGCAAGTCATTTTTGTTTTTATCTTTTTACATTTTCCAGTGTTTTTATTTATTTATTTTTATTTTTTCTTGCTGTTGTTGTTTTAGCTGGCCCAGGCCAAGTTCGAACCTGCTAACCTCGGTGTATGTGGCCAGCACCCTACCCACTAAGCTATGGGCAAGTCATTGAACCTCTGTCAACCCCAGCATGCTTAGTCTTAAATTGAAGGGATTGAATCAGAGCAAATGATCTCTAAGAATCCTTTCAAGTTCGTATCTCTTGAGTCAGTGAAACTTAAAGTTATCTTCGACTTCCTCCTCTTGCCTTTTCTCATTTTTCTCTAGCTCTTTGTTTCATACAATGTATATTGGCTATCCTTTCCTTCTTGGCATCCTTCGTATTTAATTATGACTGCTTTACAGTGTTGCAGTATTGCTGTTTCTCTAATTTGCATAGTCCCCTTTTTTCCTTGCTATCTAACATTTTTGTTTTTTCTTTTTCTTTTCTTTTTTTTAATTTGAGATACAATCTTGCTGTGTCACCCAGGCTAGAGCATGGCATTAGCCTAGCTCACAGCAACCTCAAAGGCTTGGGTTCAAATGATCCTCCTGCCTCAGCCTCCCAAATAGCCGCAACTACTGGCATCCCTACCATGCCCAGCTAATTTTTCTATTCTTAGTAGAGATGGAGCCTTGCTTTGCTCAGACTGGTCTGGAACTCCTGAGCTCAAGCTATCCTCTTGCCTCAGCCTCCCAAAGGGCTAGGATTACAGTCATGAGCCAACACTGGCAGCCATTGCTTCTTAACTTTATATATAAATTATCTTGAAACTAACACAAAAGCTAGTTGATCATGATATATATAATTAGTAAGACTTATCGTTGGCCTCATACAGAAAAGCTTTAAATAGGCAATTCTTTCAGTTCCAAAAGATTTTTTTAGACAAACAATCTAAAACTTGATTAAGTATATTTTAAACTTAGTTTGCCTTATAAGAATCCCGTCTCCTTAATTTGAATTTAAGTTTAAAACCAGAGCCTGTTTCTTCCTGTTTTGTATTCTCTACACCTAGCACGGAGCTGATTGCTTAAATCATCTGTCTTCACTTAATGACCGGTGTTCCTTTTCCTATTTTATCTTTCAAATCTGTTGCTTTAGACTCACAGTGTTTAACAGACAAATCTAAATGGCGACAAGTGTTAATGAAATGATGATTTAGAAACTGACAGGAAATACTGTGTTGTACAAGTTACGCTACAATTTAATTATGGGATCTTTTCTTTTCTGCCCATCCTAAATTTTATTTCAGAAATATTTCCCTTGCTTAATAGGTAAATGATGCTACCTATTCATTCAATGGACCTTAAGTGGATACTTCGTGCCGGATCCTGTGCCAGAAAATAAGAATACAATAATTTATGAAAGACACAGATTTGAGTGCCATTAGCTTCAAGAGTGCAATGTCCTAAGTTATTTGATTAAAAACAGCTTTTGGAGCCTGATCAAGTTGTCATTTTCTCAATTTAACAGATATTCCATTTGAATATCTGCCATGGACCGGGCAGTGTGTTGGTATATATGAGAATTGTGTTTGAAGCTACTATCTAATCCTGTATGTTATTTTCCCTTTAAAAGTTTACCCTTTGAATATGATTATCTACATTCAGTCGTAACACCCAAAATGTATTTTATTGATTCAGATTTAGACAAATACAATGATATCATTTTAAACAATAACTCTGTCTTCCTCATCACAAATCTCTCTTGATGTCCTTGCATAAAAATAACAATTCAAGTGGTAATGACATCTCCACCCCTGGCTTGGAGACGATCATGAAGCTCTATTCAAGCCCATCATAAAAGACTGCTGTGATTTCTGTGTATGGACGGGTGTTGATTTGGGAAGTAGTTGAGGAAGGCAAGGAGTGGTGACATGTGTATCACTCGTGCCAAGCCCTCCTTGCCCTCAGCTTTTGTATTTATCCTCACTTTAAATAGTTAATTAAATAGTTAGTTCACTCTTATTGCATATACCATATGGTCACAAATTCCTTTTCATATGTTTGGATTGACAAAAATCCACCAGTCATCACTTATAATGATGTCTTATCAATGTCTTGGCCAAATGAAATAAGTCTGATTCTACCCTGGCTGTGTTAGTAAATCAGCAGTTGTAATAATAATTGTCACTTTTAGAGACATTGCGATGAAGATCAATTTAGAGCCAAGGCTGTGGCTCCCACCTGTAATCCCAGCAGTTTAAGAGTCTAAGGCAAAAGGATCAGTTGAGGCCAGAAGTTTGAGACCAGCCTGGGCAACATAGTTAGACACAGTTTCTACAAAATCTTTTCTAATGTATACCAAAGATTTGTTAGTCCTGGAAATTTTCCCATAACTGATAATTAATTATGAAATGTTTTCTGACTCAATTAAATATAAAAAGAATGTGGATCCATTTTAAATTATAACTTACATATAATTTGAAATAGGTTTTAAAGTTCCTTTAGAAATTCTATCTCATTTCATCCTGATGAAACTACTGATTTAGATTAGTTTAGTTTAATATCAGTATCCCCACTTAATAGATGAAGACATCAAGGGCCCTGGCAAGTGAAAAGATTTGCTGTAATCACTTAGCTACCTACTAAAATACTAGGGTTTTAAAAAGCCCACTGTTCATTGAAGGTTTTGTAATAACATTACAGAAACTTCAAGTAGTAATCTTGAAATCAAACTTTGATGAAATTAAACACACATTTTTATTGCTAACAGAAAGAGGCTTTTGAAAAGTATTATAGGTATACTTTTGTTTTGATCACATCTGTAGGCTCAGTTCTGTGTGCAGTGTACTCTCAGTGTTCTGGCCCGGAGGAGGCCCAGAAACTCGTGACACTGGTGCTGGTTTCCAGGTGTCGTTCCTGGCCTAGAATCTGATCATCTACTTTGAACTCCTAAGCTTCCCACCTTAGCACACGTTCTAGAACTGGACCCCCTCCTGACCTGCTTTCTCAGGTCTTGTCATGGCACCTGCATTGCAGAGTAGCACCCTAAAAATGGTACTATTTTGAGAATTTAAGAGGTAGAGCTACTTAATTTGTATAAGAAGTGAGTTGAAATTCAAGTGAATCCCTACACTTTTATGAAAAAGAGACAAATGACCACATAATAAGTTGGAAGCAAGCTTTTTCTAAAATCTGTTTGAAAGGAACATTCCAGGTTTTTATCAAATCACCTCCAGAGCCCACTCTTGCCTTGACACTGCATGGCAACTCTGGTTGTTACTGATGAAGACCCTCGAGTACTGCAGTATTCTCATTCACAGACACAAAATTTAATCATATTCATTATGTTGTCTTCATTAAGGCAGAAAGTGAAAATGCTACATATTAGTAAATTTCAGTTTTAATAGGATTAGAAACATTCTGTCAACTAGGAAATGCCATTGAATAAATGACCTGGCTCCCTGGCATTTCCAATTAACCATGGTTTGTAGCCCCACTGAGGAATTAGCAGGCTAAATTCCAGATTCTTGTATGTAGATTGAATTATCTATCTTGTTTCTATATTTATGGCCATAAAAATTTCATATTGACTCAAACTGACCAAATTATCATATAGTTATAAATATAATAAAATCAGATCAATATACCTAAGATTATCAAAGAGGAGCTTGATAGAAGTTCCATATTTGCCTTTTTCTAGGAGAAGAATAAAACAATAATTTAAATCCATTTTCTCCACCCTCTTAGGCAACAGCAGTAGCTTCGATTGTGTTTTTAGCTACTGGGTCCCCTGGGGGTCTCAGTGACCTGGTACAGAGTACAGCACAAACCTTGCTATCAGCCAGTCTGGGGTTCAAGACTAAATTCTATCCCTAATTGTATAATTTGGGGAAATTTATGTAACTGTGTAGAGTTATTATAATTATTGGTTCATCCAGCATTCAGAGTCCTGGGCAGTATTCTAGGTCCAGGGGATTGTATCAGTAATAAAACATTAGGTTCCTTGCCTTCATAGAACCTGTAGTCAAACCAGAATTCTCTTAAAGAAAATTAAATGCCTTCACAGACATAAAGCTGTTAGCAAAGTGTCTGTCATACAATTATCATGTAATAAATGTTAATGAGCATTATTGTTAATCCTTCCCAACCCATAAAATAAATGAATCCCCCCAGAAAGTATAACAAAATTAAACAAAGTTGGAAGGGAGCCTCTTTTAACCACAGGAACTTTCAAGTATAGCAGCAGCAAGAGAGTTGGTCTAATTATAATCTCTTGAAACTGTTTTCAGTCGATTATAAAAGTGCACAATTACATAGGTAAAAATTTCTTGGACAGGAAAAAAAAGTACTAACTATAAAAAACATACTCCATCAAAATCAAAATCAAAATTTTCTACTCATCCAAAGACACCATTGAGAAAATAAATAAACTGTCCACGGACTGGGAAATATCAAAGCTTTTTTTTCTTCCTGGAGATCAGAACAGCTTTATTTCCTCTTCTAAAAAGATGATCATTCGGCCATGTGTATGGTTCAGGGACCACTTGCCCCAGCACTAAAAAGGATTATATTCACCCATTCTCTAGTATCGGTGTAGGAACCCACAGTGGCTCCACAACCTAAGATGTTTCCTGTCTAAATCTGCCATCAACTTTGATTTTTTTTGTTTGGGGGGTTTTGTGTGTTTGTTTGCCTGAAGGCGTTTTATGGAGTCACATAACACCCTCATTTATAACAGATAAGAAAAATATTAAAGGTGTGTGACTTAATCAAAATCATTTAACTCATCATTTCAAAACTTGGACTAGACAAAACCGTGCTTACTTGATCCTTCCACGCTCAGGGTCTGCTTCTCTGTTACTTGGCTTCAAACTCGGTGGAGTATGTGGGCTTCATTCAGAATATTTCTTTTTTTATCTCTCAATTACAGTTTTCTCACCTATTTATTTTAAAGTTGAAAACATAAACTTATAAGGTTATGTTAGTGGTCGTTTGACTCTGAAAAAAATAATTTTTGAAAGGTGATACGTATTTTAACCCTTTATTTCGAGATAGTAAAGAACCATTATAATTTAGGCCCCAGCAACTGTCATAAAAAAGGCTCCTAACAGACCATCATCTTGATACTTAGATTTTCCTCTTTCATATTTGAACTATATTTTTTCTGTCTTCTAGCCCTTGGAACTCCCTTTTCCTCTGGAACTAATGAAACTTTCGCTCCCTGACAGAAATGTTTACATGAAATATCACATAACTATCCTTTCTGTTGATTGCAAAAGACTTTTTCTTTTCCTTTTTTTTTTTTTTTTTTTTTGGACATAGTCTCTCTCAGTAGCCCCAGGTGGAGTGCAGCAGTCATCATAGCTCACTGCAACCTCAAATTCCCAGACCCAAGTGGTCCTCTGGCCTCAGCCCTCCTGGAGTGCTAGGAGGAGGATAGGTGCCAGCCACTGCACATGGGCGGATTACCAAAGTTTTATCATTCACCCTAGAGAGCCAAGCATTATGTCATTTAGTGTCACTGATAGAGTTTTTAAGAGGAAAATTTGGTAGCTAAGAATCCACATTGTATGAATTTATTCTTAGTTTTACATTTGTGTTGATTTATATTTATGCTATCTTTGTGTTAACAATACCACAGTAGTAAGAATGGCATGTAGTTTTAGAGCTTTCGTTTTTTAACTAATTATGTGCCTATGCTTTTTCCATTTTAACCATACTGAATTTGTAATGTAGAGGAAGAAGCCACTGTGCAAGGTGAGAAATGGCAATTTAAGAGAAATGAGAGCATTCATTCACTTTTTTTATTCAACAGATATGTACTGACTTCCTCCCAGAGGCTAGGTGTTGTCTAGGAAATTGTGTACTATTTTTATTTTTTTGCCTCTGATCTCAGGTAGAGGTGATAATGAGTAATAAAATAACACATTTTAGATTTCTTTGTATGACATATGGATTTGGGGCAGCATAATCCTTTGGTGGGCTTCAACTGGAATTACAAAAAGAAACAAATCAATTGGCTTTTGATTGCAGTTTTAATTCTGCAAATGAATACTTAGCATCACTTGTGGATAAAGTCTGTTCAGATACTACAATTCTTTTCAGAACCAATAGAATTTTCACACTAATTTTTAGAATTTCAGTGGAAGAAAATTATTTTTATAGGAAACGGTTCCATTGGATATTTGATCAGAATATAACCTCTTAAAAGCTGATAAAAATGTGGCCTCTTAGATTTGAAGTGGTGAAGTAATCTTTGTAAATTAGGCCCCTGGCATTCAAAATGGTTTTAAATTGTTATATATACACACACATACTTGATCATGCCCCAAGAATCATTAGATAAACTTTTGTTTCCTTCCCTCCTAAAAGTTTTAAGTGAATTAATCTCCTTTCTGTGCTAGTGGTGTACCACCACCCTACCAGTAGCTCCTGATAGAAAATCCATGTCTTCTGTAGAGTCTTACAGGGAATGTTGTTCTCTATTGGACAGGTTTTTAAGGGAGAAGTTCTGAAATGGAAGAAAAATGCCAACCAACCTCTAATGCTAGAGCAAGAATATTGTGTGTTTAGTTGTAATGCTTTTCAGTACTTTTTATTAAAATAGAATTGACAAGGCTGTGTGCAATGGCTCACACCTGTCATCCTAGCAATCTGGAAGGCCAAGGCAGGTGGATTGCTTGAGCTCAGGAGTGGGAGACTAGCCTAAGCAAGAGCAAGACCCTGTCTCTAAAAAATAGCTAGGTGTGATGGTGGTCCCTATAGTCCCAGCTACTTGGGAGGCTGAGGCAGGAGGATCACTTGAGCCCAAGAGACTGAGGTTGCTGTGAGCTATGACACCATGGCACTCTACCAAGGGTGACAAAGTGAGACTCTGTCTCAAAAAAAAAAAAAAGATATGATTTAAATACAGTGAAATGGGCAGCACCTGTAGCACAGTGGTTATGGCACTGGCCACATACACCAAGGCTGGTGGGGTCCTACCCAGCCTGGGCCTGCTAAAACAACCATGACAACTGCAATAAAAAATGTTGCCAGGCGTTGTGGACATCTATAGTCCCAGCTACTTGGGAGGCTGAGGCAAGAAAATCACTTAAGCCCAAGAGTTTGCGGTTACTACCACAGCTCTCTACTGGGGGTAACATAGTAAGACTCTGACTCAAAAAAATAAAAGATAAAAAAAATACAATGAAATGCTTAGATCTTAATATACCATTCAGATTTTTTAAATTTCAAAATATTAAGGAGGTACAGATGTTTTTCTTACATGGATAGCTTTTATAATGCTTAATTCAAGGCTGTAAGTGTGACCATTCAGTTTTAAGGAATATAGAGACAGAACATTTCTCACCCCAGGAAGTTCCCATGTACCGCATCCAGGTCAACATGCCTCTCTTCCTGACTTCCAAAAGCAACCCCTGATCAGATTTCTGTAAATTTTGTCTAGTTTGGAATTTCAGGTTAAACTGGCAGTATTTTGTCTTCTTTGGCTTCTTTCACTCAGCCTAATAGTTCTGATATCATCCATGTTGTTGAGTTTATCAATAGAGAGTTCCTTTTCATTGCTGATGATACTTAAAAAAAAAAAAAAAAAGAAGCAGATCTTCACTGAGTATCTTAATTGATGCATAACTATTAAAATTATAGCAACAAACTTGTAGTAAGAATTCAGGGAGATAAGTGCCCTCTAATATTAATGTTATGTGACAAGACTTCTGACATTCAAACAACTCTCCCACCTTAATTAGTGTTATGTGTTCTCATCACTGTACAGTTTTGTTTTTTTTTTTGAGACAGAGCCTCAAGCTGTCACCCTGGACAGAGTGCTATGGCATCACAGCTTACAGCAACCTCCAATTCCTGGGCTCAAGCGAGTCTCCTGCCTCTGCCTCCCAAGTAGCTGGGACTACAGGCGCCCGCCACAACGCCCGGCCATTTTTTGGTTGCAGCTATCATTGTTGTTTGGCAGCCCGGGCTGGATTTGAACCTGCCAGCTCAGGTGTACGTGGCTGGCGCCTTAGCCCGTTGAGCCACAGGCGCCAGCCCACTGTACAGTTTTACTTTGACTTCAGAACGTAAAGGTGTAGGGCAGCGCCTGTGGCTCAAAGGAGTAGGGTGCTGGCCCTATATGCCAGAGGTGGTGGGTTCAAACCCAGCTCTGGCCAAAAACTGAAAAAAAAAAGAAAGAAAGAAAAGAAAGGTGTAAGATAATCTCAGGTGAGGGTTGACTTCTTGTAGTATCTCAATGATCAAACATGTTGGAAAGACTGCTTTCTTTTTTGAGACTGCTTTCATTGTTTATCAATATGGCAACACCTCAGTAGCTTTTATGCACTCTTAAAATGATTTGATGTAGACCTGATGAACTCAGTACTTTCTTAGAAATTTACTCCACCCGCTAATTTCTAGTGAAGATTGTATAAGTGAAAGATGAATAGATACAATAAGAGTAACATTCACACTGCATTTTTGTTGTTCTGAAACTCCTAATGAAACGTCCCCACCTCTTGCCATGGTGTGCAAGGATTCATTGAAACTCTGGGGAGCAGCAATAAATGTAAGCAAAGATTATTTATATTGTGATTCTAGGGAACCATTGATTGGGTACGAATCAATCTAAAGGTTGAACTTTTATTCTCTGCGATTAGAATCTTTCAAGAAGGCTTGGCGCCTGTGGCTCAACAGGCTAAGGCGCCAGCCACGTACACCTGAGCTGGCAGGTTCGAATCCAGCCCCAGGACCCACCAAACAACAATGACGGCTGCAACCAAAAAATGGCCGGGCGTTGTGGCGGGCGCCTGTAGTCCCAGCTACTTGGGAGGCAGAGGCAAGAGACTCGCTTGAGCCCAGGAATTGGAGG
>CAUYON010097161.1:0-10814 GCA_963573935.1 Arctocebus calabarensis
GGGCCCAGGCTGGGTGGTAGATCCTGTTACTCACGGGGAAGCTGGGTTCCTACCTGCATCCACAGAGTAGGGTTGCAGGAGGTGCCTCCGCGTTCCTAAGTGCTGAGCTTCTGAGTGTTTCAGATACCCTTTATTTATTTATTTTTATTAAATCATAGCTGCGTACATTAGTGCCATCAAGGGGTACAATGTTTCATATACAATCTGAAATGTTTTCATAGAACTGTTTAACATAGTCTTCATGGCATTTTCTTAGTTATTGTATGAAGACATTTGTATTCTGCGTTTAGTAAGTTTTGCCTGTACCCTTCTAAGATGCACCATAGGTGTGATACCAGCAATTACCCTCCCTCCACCCCAGCCCCCCTCCCTGCTCCCTTGCCCATTTCCCCATATTCTTGTGCTATAGTTGGGTTATAGCCTTCATATGAAACCTATAAATTAGCTTCATAGTAGGGCTGAGTACATTGGATACTTTTTCTTCCATCTTGAGATACTTTGCTAAGAAGAATATGTTCCAGCTCCATCCATGTAAACCCGAAAGAGGTAAAGTCTCCATCTTTCTTTAAGGCTGCATAGTATTCCACAGTATACATGTACCACAATTTATTAGATACCCTTTAATCACCCCCACAACCAGAAACCCTTGGCTGCCTCTCTGCCTCAGTTCCCAGCTCCATGGGCCCCGTTCTCATGCCCAGCCTCTCACTGACACAACTCTCTCTGAATCCTGCAGGGGTCCTCAACTGCCCACGAGCCCTTGGTGACCTCATCTAGTTTTGTCACTTCTGAATTTCTCTCTTCAGTCCTGACACACCCCAGAGCTTTGGACTCATGTAGTCACTCATGTGACATGTCCTCTCAGACATTAAGTGTCTGAAACTTGACATGGTCATCATTTTCTTGCCCTAGGTATCCCCATCTCAGCAAATGGTGCAATTTGCCCACTGCTTCAGCCTCGAGCCTAGGAGTCATCTCAATTCCTTTCGACATTCAATTTGTCAGCAAATCAAGTTAAACTCTTCTTCCAGAATATACCCTGAACTGCCTCAGTGCCACAATCTCCCACCTGGTGGAGGCTACACCCATCTCAAGCCTGAACACAGCAGCCCTTCCCAGCTGGGCCTCTGCTTCCATCATGGTCTCTTTGATCCATTCCCCACATAATGGCCAGGCTTCTGTAAAAACCTAGAAATCAGCTTCATTGCTCTGCTGGAATCCCCCCAGTGGCTTCCATGGGACTCAGAATCCAAGCCACAGTCCTCTCATGGTTCTTGGGGGCCTTCTCTCTTGCCTCCCTTTGTATTACGCTCTCCTCTCTCAGGTGTTTGTCACTGTCCAGCCACGTGGGGTCCCAGGCTGCCCTGGCTATGCTATGCTTTCCCACCCCAGGCCTGGTGCCCCTCCTGTCCCCACTCCTTGGAGTGCTCTCCTTGGGTCCTCACAGGCTGCCTGCTTCTCGTCATTCGGCTTGGGTGTCTTCTTCCCAGACAGGCCCTCAATCACCACTCTGCTTCCAATCACACGCTAGTCCATCCCTATGTGTGACTTTCTTCTTGGCTCTTATAAATAAAATTAGTCTTTGCTCATTATCTGCCATAGCTATGTTCTAAGAAGTTACCACAAACACTGAATTACTAAATACTGAACTAGTGAGAAAATACAAGGCTGGGTTCCCACCAGCCTTTGGCCACAACATTTTCTTTTCTTTTTTTTTTTGCAGTTTTTGGCTGGGGCTGGTGCCCTACTCCTTTGAGCCCCACATTTTCATCAACTCATCAATATACAACCTTGTTTTATGTGTACATCTGTTTAAAGACACCCTCTTCATTGTAGGGGGTATTTTAGGGATACCCCTGGGTAGTTGAAAATCTGTTTTTAACTTTTGACTCCCCCCAAATGTAACAATCAATATCCTACTGTTAATAAGAAGCCTTATTGAAAATATAAATAGTTGATTGACATATATTTTGTGTTATATATATTATACATACTAAACTCTTTTTTTTTTTTTAAGACAGAGTCTCACCATGTCACCCTTGGCAGAATGCTGTACCGTCAAGAGCTCACAGCAACCTCAAACTCTTGGGCTTAAGTGTTTCTCTTGTCTCAGCCTCCCAAGTAGCTGAGACTACAGGCACCTGCCACAATGCCTGGCTATTTTTTTTTTTAATTGTAGTTGTCATTGTTGTTTGGCAGGCCCAGGCTGGGTTCGAACCCGCCAGTTCTGGTGTTTGTGGCTGGAGCCCTAGCTGCTGAGCTACAGGTGCCAAGCCCATATTATACTCTTGAAATAAATTAAGCTAAAGAAAAGAAAATGTTATTAAAATCATAATGGAAAGGAAGAGAAAATATATTTACTACTCTTTAAGTGGAAGTGGATCATTAGAAAGGTCTTTATTCTCAGGGTCCACGTTGAGTAGGCTGAAGAGGAGAAGCAAAGGGGGGGCTTATTGACTCAGGGGTGCCAGAGGCACAAGAAGAGAAAGTGGAAGGGGAGACAGGAGAGGCAGGTATTCTTGGTGTAACTTTTACTGAAAAAAAAATTTACTTATAAATGGATCTGTGCAGTTCATACCCAAGTGGCTCAACAACTGTATATATTGACTCAATAGCATTGAATCACCGTAAACTCGAGCCTGCTCGAAGCTCATTGAACACGTGTATTTTCTCTGTCAGGCTCATTACTGACTCCCTGCACTTAAGAACACTGGACAACACTTCAGCACTACACTTGTGGCCATTTTAAACAGCAAAGTCAACAACTGAAAGCACAAAAATGCAGAAAAAGCCACAGCACTAAACACACCTTGGAAAGAATGTTTGTTTCCACTGTAAGCGTGGAAATAAGATGTGCGTAAATCTGGGAACATCTACATCAGGTGCCTCGAAATCGCTGCAGCTCTGCAGAGGACTCTGACCACACTGAGGATGTACAAGTAAGTTTTAGTGAGCAGGCAAATTTGCAAATATGGAGTGTGCAAATAAGAAGATTCAACTGTGTTTTATTTAGTCGTTTCCTATTTCTCCGGGCCAAAGCATGAGCTCCCAGAGAGCTGGTCTGTTTTCCTCCCTGCTGCGCACCCAGCCCCTGGCGCAGGGCCTAGCACACAGTAAGCACTCAGTACATTCCGACTGAAGGGAGAAATGAGGACGGGAAGAAGGAATTAAGACAAAGTCCAGGGTCCTCTTCACTCCTGATTTCCAGAGAGTGCAGGGACGTCCTGCTCCCAGAGAGATCCCAGGGCCACTGCCGGCCTGTCCCTTCACACCATTTAATCACATCCCTGTGCAAACCTTCCCCATGCTCCTCACAGGCAGCCTGCCTTCCGCCTTCCGCCTTCCGCCTTCCGCCTTCCGCCTTCCGCCTTCCGCCTTCCGCCTTCCGCCTTCCGCCTTCCGCCTTCCGCCTTCCGCCGCACCCACACGTGCCTGCACTCTCCAGGGAGTGCGGCTCTGTGCTTTGCAGAGGTAGGCTTCCTTGTTACACTTGCTCGTCTCTCCCCCCTTCCACCCAGGAGCTTCTCGAGTGTGGTGTGCGGTCTCACTGCCTTCTTCATCTGTCTGTCACCCCATTCCCAGGCCTCTTCCACAGTGTGGGTCCATCCTGGGCTTGGTGTTCCACCCTAATGGCTGACCAGGGGTTGAGAATTCTCCTAAGAGGCCTTCTCTGGGAGAGGGGAGTGTGGGCCCTCTGGGGACATTTGCATACCCCTCTGTCTCATTCCAGCTCTCTGGTTTAGGCCCTGCCCTGCTCCTTCTTCCTTCTGATTCCTGCCATTCCTCCCAAGACTCCTTACCATTTCTTCTCTTTTCTGGGACTTAAATACCACTCCCTTCCCTTCTCTTCTTTCTGACCCCTAACACCTCCACACAACAGCCACCACCATAAGGTTAACACCTAACATACCCCTGGATGGTGAGAAGGTGAGTCAGTCTTTAGATGTTCCTGAAAACGCCTCAGGATCTCGTCAGGGCCTCCAAGTGCACGTGCGGCCTGCCTGGAGGATGTGTCCTGTGGGATCAAGTGAGGAAGCTTCCTGCCCACAGGGATAGTTCCGTCAGTGTGCACAGGGCCTGACCCTCCTGAGAACCTGGCACGCATAATGATCACTGTCACGTGAGGCTCTAGAAAATCATAGACCTACTACAAATTTCTGTCTCTGCCCAGGGATCAAGTGCCCCCACAACCCTGAGACAACTCGCAAATGGCCACTTCAGACTCCAAACAAACAGGTGTTTGCCAGGCTAACAGTTCCAAGTCATACAGTTAACTGTGCAGCCCAACAGTGGCAAACGCTGCTTATCACGTGTTACAGGGACACACACTCCATTGTTTTGAAAATTCCATTTGCTTATTCGCTCTCACAAGAACCCAGTGGGGTAGACATGGACAACTGTCTTAAGTGGAAACTGAGGAAATGCGACCCAACTGGTTAGAAACAAGCTGAGTCAGATCAGACCTTGGGATTCCTGTTTCCTATGCCTGGATTCCGCCCCCTCAAAGATGAATAACAATTATAAACTTTCCTCCTCTGCCCATGGGTTCAGGGGTTCTGACCTGGGCCACCTGCCAACCAATTTCTTGAACACTGTATGAGGCAACAGGGCCCAGAAAGTGGCTTCGAGGAAATATGGCCAAGGAAGTAGGCCTTGCAGAGGGAGGGAAGGACTTGGCAGAGGCTCCGAGCCAGCTGCAGCTCCCTCCTCCCACAGCCAGGGGGAGCCCCATGGGAGGGCGAGGGCAGCACCAGTCTCCAGCCTCCTGCCCCTTCCCTGGGCTTCCGGCTCCTTCCCTAGGCTGAGCCCCTCCCATGAAACCTTTCAGCATCACCACAGTGCCCCTCTGTGACACCATCCTCTGCCTGTCAGTAGGCAGCTATGTGGTGGCAGAGCTTCTGTCCGCTCCCTTGCCCTTTCCCAGTCCTCTCAGTGAGCACACTCCATAAACAACAGCTGACTGGTCCCACTCCTGACCGCTTTCCTGTGCAGCCTGGTGTTGGTTCAAGCAGCCCCATGTCTGCTGGGCAGGTGGTGGGAGAGGGGAAGGGGATTACCCCAAGAATGGGCAACTGCTGTCAGTGAGGGAGGAAGGAACAAATTACAGTAGAACCTCTGTAAGTTGGCCACCCGAGGCGCTGTGACAAACTGTCAACTTAAGGAACTAGGCCTACTGTACTGAAACGTCCATGCTGGGTGCTATCTGCTCTATGAAAATTAGGTCAACTTAACGAGGTCATCAATGTGGGGAGGTGGTCAAGTATGGAGGTTCTAGATCAGTTGTTCTGAACGTGTGGGTCGTGACCCCAAACGACCCTTTCCCAGGGGTCGCCTAAGACCATCCTGCATATCAGATATTTACATTATGATTCATAACAGTAGCAAAATTACAGTTATGAAGTAGCAACAAAAATAATTTTATGGTTGGGGGGGTCGCAGCATTAGGAAGGTTGAGAAGAACCACGGTTCTAGATGTACGTAATTCATAGAACACACACGATAGTTTGTGCCTGGACTTTCCTGTAAACGCCACCCCCTATTCTACTGGAGGCTGGCTCCTAGGGAAATCTGGTGGCCCCTGTACAGATGACTAAGGTACTGGTGGCCCCTGTACAGATGACTAGGGTACCCTTGCCGCACTGCCTTGGCTCACTGAGTTCAGCAGTTGTTGCGGTGGATAGCTCCAGTTCCACAGGACCATGCTCACCTTGGGCAGCATCCCATCTCTGGCACACACCTGGAGTCTGTCTGCTTTTGGCCTGGAGGCTTCTCTGGTTCCAGGGAAGCCTTTTCCACTCTACAGGGGCAACCCTTCACCTGTGAGGGATAGTGAATGCCCAATCTCCTATCCAGGGCCTGCTCTGGAGGCCTTGGGAGACTGAGCTTCCACTGCCCACAGTGTGCGACTCCTATTGTCCCTCAGAGCACCTGGTGCAGTGCCTTGGCAGAAGGGACAGAGGGAACACTGAGGACCCCCAGGGGCCTGGCTCCTTCCCATTCTACGTTCCTCCTTGGTGGTCCTGGTGGTAAGTTCATGAACTGTCCTTGTAATGCTCTGCTGTCATCATCTTGAAATTCTTAATACATTTTGAACCAGGGGTGCTGCGTTTCTCTTTTGCACTGGGTCACACAGACTATGCTGCTGGTCCTCCTGCCTGGTGGTCTGAGGCGTGAGGAGAGGCCTCTGTCAGCAGTGAGAGCAAAATCAACCCTGTCCTCTGGCCAGGCTGAGCTCATTGTTTCTTCCCTCCTCTGAGCACAACAGAAAAACGCAGGCACAGTGGGAGCTTTTATCAGGGTTCCTGTGACAAGGGCTCACAGAGTTGGGGGCTGGGGGAAGACAGGCCTCAGGGGCCAGCTGGTCCACCCCACACCCAGAGTTGGGCTCTCCACCCAGCACCCCTGGCACAGGCTCACCCAGCCTCTTTGTGAATTCTTCCAGTGACAAGAAAGGGCTTGTTTCCTTGTGGGCTCTGATTATAATTGCCCGTCATTCTTGAGAAGTGCCTCTAAGGTTCTCCAAACCCCTTCCCAGGATTATCTCACTGGATCCTCACCGCTCCTCTGGGCGGCAGGCATTTGTGAGGGAGTGGAAATGGAGGAAACCATGGTAACTTCCAGATTGGCAGCCTTGGCTCCTCCCACTCAGGCCTTCCCTTCCTCCTACCTGGTGTGGAAGTCTCACCTCATTTAGGAACCTGTTAGCCTGTGGACAGAGAATACATAACTCCTAGTTCTGTGCACTGTATCATTCCCCCCCTGGGCTGTAGATAATGTCTTTCATCAGACATGCTTCACTTTGAATAACAGTCATAAAAGGGCACGAGCCAAGCATCCTCGTTGTAGGTTTGTTGTTTTTAATGTGTGAGACCTCTGTTTGAGGTTGGCAGAATAAAACAGGATCACACAGCCTCTCTCTCCTATTGCTCCCCAATACAGAAATTTGAAAATAAAAACATAACAACCTCAAATGGCCAGTCACCAACCTCCATCACACAAGGGAAGAGGGCAAGATGCCGCAGAAAGAAAAACAAGCTTCTAGAACCATGTGGCTTTTATCCCACTTCCAGCCCCGAAGAAATATGTCCATCAAGAACATCCTGAGCATATCACCAACACCCTCCATTCTGAGGGGACAGGCAGGGCAAGGAACTGAAAATGGAGGTCCCTGGGCGGAGCCTCAGCTCGCAGTCTGCTGGGTGTGGAGCAGGGTCAAGGGGAAGCAGGAGCCACGGGACGTGCAGCCGGCGGAAGAAGCCTGAGCAGGGCACCCAGCAGTGTGCGCAGGCAGACCTCTGGGACTGAGCAGGTCCCTGAGCCACTGGAAGGAGACGGGCGTGCTCCCTGCTCGTGTTCAGCCTGGGGCTTTCTTGCTTCCCTGACTTACAGCAAGCCCTCATGATTTGAGCCCTTTATTTTCATTTCCTTTTCAGATTCTTTGTACCTAAGTTCTGGGCCCACCATGGCCTGCCACTCGTCTCCTTCCCACCCTTTGCCAACAGTAAGTACCTTCCAAATGAGAACTCTGGAAAGCCCTGCTCACGGCCTCCTGTACGGACCCTCACGGGGCAGGTAGGGTAGCCCAGCTGTCCCTTCTCACCATCCTCTTCAGGGCCTAATAAAGAGTGAGCCAGGGTCTGAGATGATGGTCCTCCTGACGTCTCAGACGAAGCTCCAACTCCTGTTTCAATTATTATTCCTGATCTTACATGGAAGAGATTCTGAGGGCCTGCTTTGAGTAGTCAACTATTCCATTTCTCGCCTCCAAGGAAAAATAGCTTTATAAATTTCATATTCATTAACTCATTCATTCCGTTTTTTCTAGCAATCCTCTGGGAAAACACAGACAGGTCAGATGCCCAAGCAGATATCTCTGTGTTGATGAGTTGTTCATGCCAAGCTTCCACTGGTGGATGGTGTCTAATGATTTCCAAATCTCTCCTGAGAGACCTGTTCCACAATCTCATCTTGGCACTTCATCCTCTCTCTCCTGAATTTCCCACCTTGTTGGGCTTTTGTTTGTTTTGAGACGGTCTCACTCTGTCGCCCAGGCTGCACTGCCACGGCATAGGCCTAGCTCACAGCAACCTCAAACTCCTGGGTTCAAGAGCTGCTCCTGTAAGTAGGACTACAGGTGCCCAACCGTGATCCTCGGCTAATTTTTCTATTCTTAGGGACGGGGTCTTGCTTTTGGTAAGGATGGTCTCTAACTCCTGAGCTCAAGGGATCCTCCCATGTCCGCCTCTCAGAGTGCTCAGAGTGCTAGGATGACAGGTGTGAGTCCTTGCGACTTTCTACTGTTAACTCTGAAGTTCAGTGCAGGGGAAGGACTGAACAGCTTGTCAGGTTTTGGGCTGGGGAATGAAGCTCCACCAGCTCCTCATGTCCACACTCCCATCCCCTGTAGAGCAGGGCATGGAAACGCTTTTGTTCCTTTGTACTCTACCATGACACCTCAATAACCATTAACAATATTGGATTCTAATCTACCCACTTCCTTCCAGCACCCAAATTCCTAAGAATTGAGCGCCTGGCATTTACCACTGGAATATAAAATGTCAATTCTCAAAATACTAACTTCTAAGTCTTCTGCTAATACATAGGAAAAAAGTCTTCAAAATTACTTTCAACTTTCTGAAGCTTTAGGATACTTTCAGTGGAGAGTTCCATATTTAGGATAATATGAATTATACAGAGAGCCATGAGTTAGTGGATAGCTTCCAAATACCAGGAATTATATTTCCCTCCCTTATGATAATCAGTTCAAGGCCTTCACAAGTGACATCATGTCTCACAAGCAAAAATAGGTCCCTATTAAGACTATGTAATGTCTTCTGTCTAGCAGGTCCTGTGTCCTCCTTATGCTCTAGTCTCCTCACCTTCCTAATTGGCTCTCCAATCTCAAAGCTTTTTCTTGCTGCTGTCTGGAATCTTAGATACATTAGATAGAGCCTGACTGCATGGGGGTAGAAGCTGGGCTATGCTGATTGCATGTATCTACCTTAGAAACCCAAAGGACCCAGAGCTCTGGAAAGTAGGCAGGCGGGCATTAATAGCCTATGTTATAGAAATACAGTTTTTGTGCATGAAACAAGTCATTTGGTGTTTAGGCACAGCTAAGTATGAGGATAATTTGTCTGTTAAGCCCAATTGGGATGGGATAAATGCAGCCTCCTTACTGAGCATCCAGAACAATGTGCTAATGTCCTGTGTGCTTCCTGTACATTGTCTCATTTAAAATTGAAAAGAACTCTTTGAAAGTTTCTCATTTATAATATCAGGAGAGAGAAGCTGAAAGGATAAGAAACTTGCCAAAAGGGCAGAGTTGGGATTCGGCTCATGGGCTGAGTTCAGGGTTTTGCTGCCCTTCTGTGGGCTCCTACGTGGACAAGACTTTGAACTTAAAACCACACTGAAAGAGGGACATTTGGGCACTAGAGGAAATCATGGCCTAGAATTTATTACCACTGCCAGTCTCATACCTGGAATTCAGAAATGAAAGGAACTACTATGAGATTGGAATCTATCCCCTTCAGTCTGACATGAAGACATTTTTCTCCATCTTCTACTATACAGGGCAAAAAATAAAAACAAAATGCATTTTATTTCCTTATCTGAAAACATAAAATCATGAATTTCAGATGTTTTTTAATGATTAGTTACATCTCTACAACAGCTGAGGGGAACACTAATAAAAACATGTATTTTAGTGTTTGGGGATCACTAAAATGAAGGAAAAGGAAATTATAAAAGCTTCAGCTTTTAGATCCATTTGACAAATGTGCTTAATCCTTTAGAATTTAACTCTAATTTACAAAAACTAGCAATCCGAAAGAGGAAATCTGATGCTTAGGGGAAAACATTTGAGTGGGTATCAAGAGAACTGGTTTTGGTCCCCACAATTCTATTAAGTAGCCAGCAATGGACCAAAATTGTGCCAGAATGAAATGTACCATCCCCAAACAAAGTGAATTCTAAAGTTGCTGCCAGCTGTGAAATTCTGAGGGCCAATGTCTGTTGTATCAATCACTGCCAAAAATAGTATAAAAATTATTCCCCAACAAAACCTCTATTCTTTTGGCTAGGTGTTCATTTGACTACTGTGACTTATGAAGGAGGGATGCCTCAAGAGAGCTACTCCTCTTAAAATGTTGGGAAACTCAAAAAATTTCCAACTGATGGAAATTATGGGCAAGCTTACCCATCTAGTGTTCTTTATCAAAATGATTGAGGACTTTTTTTTACTGTGACAGATGATTTTTTCTTTTTCTTTTTTTTTTTTTTTTTTTTTTTGAGACAGAGCCTCAAGCTGTCACCCTGGATAGAGTGCTATGGCATCACAGCTCACAGCAACTCCAACTCCTGGGCTCAAGTGAGTCTCTTGCCTCTGCCTCCCAAGTCGCTGGGACCACAGGCGCCTGCCACAAAACCCGGCCATTTTTTTTTTTGGTTGCAGCCGTCATTGTTGTTTGGCGGGCCTGGGGGCTGGATTCGAACCGCTAGCTCAGGTGTATGTGGCTGGCACCTTAGCCTGTTGAGCCACTGGCGCCGAGCCCTTTTTCATTTTTTTTGAGACAGTTTCAAGCTGTTGCCCTGGGTAAAGTACAGTGACATTATAGCTCACAGCAACCTCAAACTCTTGGGCTTAAAATGATTCTCTTGCCGGCTCAGCGCCTGTGGCTCAACGGGCTAAGGCGCCAGCCACGTACACCTGAGCTGGCGGGTTCGAATCCAGCCCAGACCCGCCAAACAACAATGCCGGCTGCAACCAAAAAAAAAAATGGCCGGGCGTTGTGACGGGCGCCTGTGGTCCC